>JASCZW010000727.1:197500-226759 GCA_034211315.2 Aedes japonicus
ACTTGGCCAAACTTTGCAGCAAATATAACAGGAGCAATCATAAGAAGATGATGCTCTGGAATTCCATGAAGCTCCTGCTTCTTGGATAAATCAAAACCGGAGAGATAATTCTGAAAACCGATCTGAGAGTGGCAACATGCCAGCCAGCACTTCAAGACTCATGTTGTGAACCGATACTGAATACGTTCCAGTTTGATGATGTGCGACCGAGCCGCTGACTGAAAAAAAACTACCGTATTCTATAACCGACAAAATCGTTGTCCGGTTAGAAGATCTTGCGGATGCGCTCCCCACCAGGTCCCGGTAATTGTGCAGAGAAAGTTGATCCTTTACTGGCACTTTCGCTTCAGATACTCAATATGGGATCTCCAGGTGCATTTTTAATCGAACCAGACCCCAAGATATTTAAATGACATAGAATGAGTTGTCGGCTGACCCAAAATTTGAAGCTTCGGTTATGCTTCCTAGAAAAAACTACCAACTCAGTTTTCTCCGTAGAGAATTCGATACCTAGCTCGAGAGCCCACGTAGACAAATTGTCTAAGGTATCCTGTAAGGGTCCTTGCAGATCGACCCCATTGGGTCCCGTGACAGACACTACGCCGTGATTTGCAAGTTGTCTCAACGTACAGTTGTCACCTAGACAACCGTCAATGTCTTTGACATAAAAATTATACAAAAGAAGGCTTAAACATGATCCCTGGGGGAGACCCATGTAGCTAAATTGGGAAGCTGTAGAGCTTCCATGAGAGAAGCTCATATGTTTCTCTGACAGCAAATTGTACAAAAAAAATATTCATTAATGGTAAAAAACCACAAGCGTGGATTTTATCTGAAAGAATTTCAACAGATACTGAATCAAAAGCTCCCTTTATATCCAAGAATACAGAAGCCATTTGCTCTTTTTTAGCAAAAGCTAACTGAAAATCTGTGGAAAACAACACGAGATAGTCGTTCGTTCCCTTACCCCTACGGAAACCATATTGAGTATCTGAAAGCAGGTTGTTCGTCTCAACCCATTTGTCCAGACGGAAGAGGATCATTTTCTCCAACAACTTTCGAATACAGGATAACATCGCGATGGGTCGATAGGAGTTGTGGTCGGACGCGGGCTTACCAGGTTCCGGATTGGCAATAACTCTCACCCGTCTCCAATCATCCGGTACAATGTTGAGTTCTAGAAACTGATCGAACAACTGATCGAACTGATTCTGGAACTGGTCGAGTTTGAGCTTGAAGCGGGCTGTCTAAGATCAGGTTGGAGAGGAAATTGTATTCCTCCAGCGGTGGAAGCTCTTCTACCGTCGTTACGGCTTCATCTACTGCTGTCCTAAACTTTGTCCAATCGATGTGACGGGTAAGATTATACGCAAAGTTGATGGATTCCGACGGATTGAACCCGGTGGCAATCGAAATTCCACTGTAGAACAGTGATCAAATCCCCGACCTCATTTGGAAAATTATCCATCGAAGGAAATGATTGCTGCAAGGAGGGGCACTTAACTGTTAATTGCTTCAAAAAAGTCTTCACTGTTGGAAGCATCGCAAGAACAACGCTTTTAAGAGGGTCAGAAATTTCGATCGAGGTACTTGAAGATACCATCGACAATGTCATCAAATGAGAACAGCCCACTTGAGGAGGGGGTTCTGTTCTTAAAATAGAGGCTTCAGGGGTTTTGGATGTCCCTGGGAGAGATGGAAAGTCCTGGGTGTAGTTAGTACTACAGAAACCAGGAGGAATTGTGTTTTTCCTTTTGTCCACCTTTTTTTTTAAATGGGCAAGCTGGTCTCGGGCTTCTTTTCAGCACTTTTACGTGGGAGGACGCGTCTTCGCTTCCTTGAAGCAACTTCCGGAAAAGTGAACGATGTTACCTCTTCAGCCGAATCAAAGTCAGGCTCGTCATCTGACAGAGGAGCAAAGGGATTTGTATTGGCATCGGGTGATGGTGAGGCTTTTTTCACCATTTCGGCGAAAGATTGCCTGGAACACTGTTTTAGGTAATGTTGAGGAATTTGTGAAACTTTCCGAGAGCGATGATCCGATTTTCACGCAGAGCAGGCGGTTCGTCAGGTATGATTTAAACCAGCACGCCACACGGGAAGAAACACCAAGTTTTTTTTAGCTTTGCCAGCAAAATGCCATAATCCACACGGTCAAATGCTGCCTTAAAATCTGTATAAACAGCATCGATTTGACCACCAGCGTCCATGGTGCGCACACAAAGTAAAACGAACTCGGTTAAATTTGTAGCTACAGATCGTTTCGGGTAAAAACCGTGTTGAGCCGTTGAAATGTATGTTTTGCAGGAATTGAATAAAGCATCATTTATGATGATTTCAAACACCTTAGAGCACGAACATAGATATGTGATCCCTCTGTAGTTTTCTACATTCCGTTTATCACCCTTTTTGTAGACAGGAAACATGTGAGAAAGTTTCCACTCGCCGGGAAATTTACTTTCGTTCAGTGACCGTGAGAACAGTTTAGCCAATGGTATAGCAAGCGAATTAGAGCAGTTTTTTAGAATTGTCGATGGAATCCCATCCGGACCAGCAGTATATGAAATTTTCAGCTTTCTGAGGGCCGACAGGACTGTGTGTTCGTCAACAATAAATGCATGAAAATCAAAAGCATTACTTGGAGTGTATTGAATCGCGGATGCTATTTGACCGGAAGTGGCAGGGATGTCGTTGAAGGTACTTTTAAAGTGCTTAGCAAATTGCTGACATTTACCCAGCTCGGAGCTAGCAAATTGTTCGCCGAGATGGACTGATATAGGCAAACCAACTTCTTTGTGCTTGGAATTCACAAACGACCAAAATCCTTTAGGGTTTCTACGAAGAGATGACTGCTTACGAATAACGTATCGACGATATAAGGAACGGTTGTAATCACGGTAGGCATTGCTAGCACGGTTGAACTGTTGCTTACTAAACTGTGAGTGACTCCGGCAGTGATGTCGCAATGTTTTTGCTCTAACACGTTTAAGTCGACGCAAACGGCTGTTTGACCATGGGGGCTTTGGCTTCGGGCGACAAAAAGGAACATGTTCAGCAATTATATCGCGAACAATATGGCTGAAATAAATCACAGCGTCGTCAATGCAATCGAAATCATCGATAGGTTGCCAATCGACACGGGAAATAGCAGCACAAATATCGGCATGATTAGCACGGCGGTAGTCGTACATTTGCGAACCAACGGTGCAATCGTCAAACGCTATCGAATCTGGAAGGTTAACCACTACGTTCAAAGCTGGGTGGTCGGCGTCAAGGGAGATAAGCGGTTCAATAGCTTCGGCTACTTCACATGCATTGCTAACTGCGTCGTTTGCTAAGACGAGATCCGAAAACCGTGAATTTCTGTTCGGTACTCCGTTAAGCTGAGTCAAGCCATGGAAGGAAAGACCGTCGACTAACGCACAACCGGCGTTTGAAAGAACAGATTGAGGATTGACTTCTAGAAATCCGTTATCCGTTGCTTTCCACTGCAAATACGGTTGATTGTAATCCCCAAACTGCAACACGAAGTCATTCAAAGCCAGGTTAGAGATAATTGAACCAATGGAATCCAGATGATCACGTATGCAACTCATATTGTCACGTCGATCAGGGGGTAGGTAGATAACTCCGACGCTGATGATTCGACTAGGCGTCGAGATTTTAATCCATAACTGCTCAAGAGTTATGCTCGTCGATGTGGGATCGATAAAGCTGTTCCAATACCTGGAGACTGCAATCAAAACACCACCACCACGGATCTTTGAACTGTTTGTTGCATTGCGATCGGTGCGGTATACAGCAAACTTTGAGCCAAATAGCTGCGCATTGTGGAATCGTTCGTCCAGCCAAGTCTCCGTCAATACAATGACATCATAATCGCATTCACTGACAGCCAAGAAAAACGAATCTACCTTAGTTCGGAGTCCACGTACGTTTTGGTAATAAATCCACAAAGCAGAAACAGGCACTACGTCATTGGGCACAATAACATCAGTCGAGCAATCTCCACAAGTGTCAGAGATGAAGTTTCCAGGCGACGACGACTCAAAATTGGATAAGGCGCCGGGTGCACACGTGAGTTGATCGCTAAAAGCGACAGACGTTATCGGAAGAAAGTTGTTCGTATCACAATTATACTTGCCTGTGTGGATGGCTTGGAAAAACCCCTCTCCATACTCAAATACAGGACCGTGATGACTGTTGGTCGCTGGCTGCAATGGCTCGACTGTGATGAGAGGATTGGAGGTATACTGGATTGGAATATACTGCAAGCTGGCAGCAGTACTGAAGAGAACGCATTGATGGATATGGCAACCAGTACCGTACCCAAGTTTCCTCCTTGAGACACGCCTGATTAATTAGTGAACGGTTCAGAGAATTTTTTTCCATTTTTTCAATCAGCTTCCGATCTGTTAGATATGACCTGAACCAGCAGATCAGTGATGATGTAACACCAATTCTTTCAAGTCGTTTAAGCAAAATCTCATGATCAACACGTGTTGCGGATGCTGACATTAAAACTAGAATATTAAGAATTTAATACCTACCTTATGTTACACTCACCTTGCATTGCACTTACCTTAAATACACCTTGGTACACGAAAATGGTTGTACTTACCTTTCTTGGTACACAAACGCTGAAATGTCAACATGAAAGCTACACACACATACACATACTCACCTAACACCAAAATTCTAGAACTGAATCAACGAAACAGAATTAAAGTTAGTTACCTACCAACTACCAAAGTGATAAGGCGTATTCTTCTCGCGATCCGAACCTTTCCGAGCCATCTTGCATCAATCGTCATCATCGTCGTCGTCGAGCCAGCCAGATCCGGCAATATTCGCAACATTTTTTGGTGCCGAAACCCGGGAATGTGTCCCAAAAGTGAAGAAGTTTGAACATTAACATTTTCAACCGAATCGCGTGTGCTTTGTAGAGGCCGAGTTTGCCTTTTGTTCTTCATCTGCGATACCTAAACACGTCGCCATTGTGAGATTGCTGTAAATTAGCAGCAAATATTACATCCGCCATTGTCGAGAAAGTGAGAACACGTGTCAACTGGATTTGTGCTGCTGCTGCTGCTGTTGCTGCTGCTGCTGCTGTTGCTGCTACTGCTGCTTATTCAGTCGGAAAATTGAGAAGGCGTTTGGTTGCCGTTCGATTTGCTGTTTCTTGCCGGAGCTCAATTGCTAATTGGATTCGTTGGGCTGTGCCACCACCATCGCAGAATCATCGAGAAGTTTTCTTCCAAATATTCCACGTCTCAGCGATCGATCAGGTTAAGTACGGTCGAAGAAGGTGAGTGACCCTTCTTTCTATTGGCGGAAGAAAATGGCATCAGCCACGCGGAGTAAGAAAGCAAAGCAGGTGAAACAATTGATTGCAAAACGGGCCAATCTACTTCAATCTGCACAAGTGATTCACGTATTTGATGAGCATTATGATGCTATGCAAGAAGCCGAGATTCCATTTCGGCTTGAGCGTTTGGATATGTTATGGGAGGAGTTGGAAAACTTCGATATGGAAATCGATGCCCTGCACGGTGGTAGTTCCGCTGCTGAAAGTCGTGCTACTTTTCAGAATATGTACTATCGATTGAAAGGGTCTCTTACGAGAAAGCTTCCAGCTCCTGCCCAAGCCAATCCACCTGCTCCCGTACAATCGCTTCCAATCATGTCCACTCCCTCTGGTGTACGCCTCCCAGAGTTGAAAATTCCCGAATTTGATGGGAACCCTGAGGATTGGGCTGGTTTCCATGACCTGTTCAAATCTTTAATCCATGACAACCATCTATTGTCCCACATCCAGAAGCTGCACTATCTACGAGCTTCGTTAAAGGGGGATGCTGCTCGCATAATTTCATCCCTACCATCTGCGCATAGTTACATTGTGGAGCATGGAAGTTGATCTCTGATCGCTACGAAGACAAGAATTTACTGATTAAACAACATATTTCTGCGCTCTTTTCGGTTTCTCCGCTTCGAAAGGAAACATCTTCTGGACTTTCCGAACTTGCTGACGAATTTGAAAGACACGTTAAGATATTGGATACACTCGAAACTAAAGCGCAACATTTGGATTCTGTGTTGGTGGAGCTCCTTTTCAGTCGTATGGATGCCACCACACAGAAACAGTGGGAAAACTCTCGTGACAAATCTATCCGTCCTTCGTATGATAGCCTTATCAAGTTTATTCACGAACAATCTCGAACCTTGCAGTCTCTAAAGCTCTCCCAATCTGTTTGTACACCGGCAACGGAGGTTAAACCAACGAAATCGCGACTTGTATCAAATTATTCGGCTTCCGAAGAAACACTTATGTGTGCAGCGTGTAAAGAGGACCATTTCTTGTTCCATTGTGAGGTATTCCGAAACCAAACTCCACACCAACGCTTCGATTTGGTTAAACGAAACAATCTATGCATCAATTGTATCAAGGCATCCCATCAAGCAAGAAACTGCACCAGTGGTAGCTGCAAGTATTGCCAGAAGAAGCACCATACCTTGCTTCATCTCCCATCGTCCACTTCCTTGATGACGACTAGAGCCCCACCTCACACCCAAACTTTTGAAGCTGCAAGTCCAATGTCACGACAGCAGCATGCAAAAAATCACAATCTGTCGCATTCTCCTTCGGTCTCGTTCAATGGTGACCCGGAAGTCACTTCGGTCGATCTTTCGTCCACGTCGTTGTCGCCGTCGGTATTCACGCCTCGCCTGCCCTCGCCGGGAACAGTCACACCTCCATGTACATCCTGTCAAACCGTCACACCATCCGTCGTTGATGAAAACATAGTGATTTTATTTACCGCATTAGTGAATATCTACGATAACCACGGGAATCGTCAAATAGCACGTGCGCTATTGGACATCGGCTCACAGTCGAGCTTCATTTCCGAGTCGTTGTGCCAACGTCTTTCTCTGAATCGAACTAAAGTCAATATGCCTGTGAACGGCATCGGCCAAGCTGTTGTCAACGTACGGTACGTAACTTCGGTGAGCATCTCTTCTCGCATCAGCACTCAGCAATTTTCCTTGGATTGCTTGGTGTTACCTAAGCTGACGGTGAATCTTCCAACAAAGACTGTGGACATCCGGACGTGGAATATCCCCAAGCATCTGCCACTAGCTGACCCACAGTTCTACCAATGTCACGGTATCGATTTAATCATCGGTGCCGAACTTATTCCATTCTGCTCCAGCTGAACAAATTTCATTCAACGAACAGATGCCACCACTACAAAAGACCTGTTTTAGATACGTTTTCTCTGGGAAGGTTCCCATTCCATCATCGGTCCCAGTAACCTGCCTGGTATCGGCCTTCGACAATTTGGACGCACAAGTACAGAGGTTCTGGGAAGTTGAAAATTTCGACGTCGGCAAATGTTTCACCGCCGAAGAACAGCAATGCGAAGCACACTTCACATCTACACACACTCGAAACAGCGAAGGTCGGTACGTTGTGCGTTTACTAGTAAGGCAGGAGCTACTGCATTCAATCGGAGATACCTGGAACATAGCAGCCCGTCAATTTTCTGCAGTCGAAAGGCGTTTTCGCACCGACAAAACGCTACACCAGAACTATGCGGAATTCATGGAAGATTACAAACAGCTTGGCCACATGGAGGAGGTGGTGACTCGCGACGCGTTGCCTCAGTATTTTCTTCCCCATCACGCAGTTATACGTCCCGACTCATCCACGACGAAGATTAGGGTAGTTTTCGACGGCTCATCCAAAAGCAGCAACCAAGTCTCCTTGAATGATCTTCTGCTCACAGGACCTACGATTCAACCATCTATGCTGTGCACCGTAGTCAACTTCCGTTTCCACAGATTTGTCATGAAAGCGGACGTGGAAAAAATGTTCCGCCAGATTCTTGTCCATCCGAATGATCGAAATATGCAGCAAATTGCCTGGCAAAAGGCGGAATGCGAGCCGTTGAAAGTATATCGCCTAAACACCGTCACCTATGGCACTTCTTGTGCCCCGTACCTGTCAACGCGAGTTCTTGTTCAGCTAGCGAATGATGAAGGTCATGACTTTCCCTTGGCCGCCACAATCGTTATGAACGACTTCTACGTCGACGACGTTCTCACTGGAGCCAATACTATTGAAGCTCTTGTTGAAGCTCGCACACAGCTGGATGGGCTCCTGAAGAGGGGCGGCTTTTTCCTCCGAAAGTGGAGTGCAAATCATCAGAGAATACTGGAACATCTTCCAGTTGATCTCAAAGAGGACCAGTCATCACTAGAACTCGATCGATCTGCTTCGATTAAGACCCTCGGCCTACTGTGGTTTTCAAACGAGGACAAATTTGGATTTAAAGTTCCCGACTTTCTAAATCTGCAACGCGTTACCAAACGTATCGTACTATCGGAGATCTCACAGCTATTCGATCCCTTGGGTCTCATCGGTCCGGTAGTAGCCAGTGCAAAAATGTTCGTTCAGCAACTGTGGCAGGAGAAGTTGACTTGGGACGAAGAACTTCCAGAGACTCTGCGATCATGGTAGCTGTCCTTCCGAGCTTCAACTCGAGTTATTCGAGATATCCGAGTGCCTAGATGGGTATTCGGAGACAACGCAACACGCTTCGAATTGCACTGTTTTGTCGACGCCTCTTCAAAGGGACATGGAGCTTGCATCTACGTAGTTTCCGATGGACCGGGCAATTTCTGCAGCAGTAATCTGCTGATAGCAAAGTCACGTGTAGCTCCAGTAAGCGGATACACTACCCCACGGTTGGAACTATGCTCAGCCGTGCTGGGAAGTCAATTGGCGGATAGCATCCGCAAAACCACAAAGTTTGACTCTCAAATTACATTCTGGTCCGACTCGTCGATAGTATTACACTGGATAAGTTCTCCGCCGTCATCCTGGAAGATATACGTCTCGAACCGGGTATCGGAAGTCCAAAGACTAACTGTCGGTTCCCATTGGCGGCACGTTCCAACCCAACAAAATCCAGCTGACCTCATATCTCGAGGGGTATCTCCGGAAGACATCAAGGACAATACACTATGGTGGCATGGACCATCCTACCTGTTGAATGACGTTGATTCCTGGCCAGATCCGGTGATCTCTCGACTATCGATATTCAGCAGCAAACAAATGAACAGAAGCAAACGGTAGCACTCATGTGCGTTACAAGCGACGATTCTCTCATGCATGATTTTTCGACACTTTCACATCTACTAAAGGTAGCTTCGTACTGTCTACGATTTATTAGGAATTGCCAGCTGCCAAGGCACGCTCGTAGCGTTGGATCAGTTACTCCAGTGGAATACGATACCACCTTGAAATCTCTCATCCGAGTATCCCAAGGCATAAGCTTCCAGCAGGAACTGCACTTACTGCAGAAGAACAAGCATGAACAGCCACTCAAGGACCTCGATGTGTGGGTCGATGACACCGGGCTACTTCGACTAAATGGACGGCTAGCGCAATCACGTGGTTCCTTCGACAGTCGCTTTCCGATCCTACTTCCGGCCGACCACCATATTTCTAAGTTGATAGCTTGTTCCATTCACCACCAAACCCTACATGCCGGGCCAACTCAATTACTCGCAACCATCCGGCAGCGATTCTGGCCAATTCGTGGCAGAGACCTAGCTCGAAGGACAGTTCACCACTGTGTGACATGTTTTCGCTTTCGCCCCCCAGCAAGCAACCAATTCATGGCTCCACTTCCTACAAACCGTGTTACAGCAGCGAAAGTGTTCGAAACAACGGGGTTGGATTACTGTGGGCCGTTTTTCGTTCGTCCATTGGCAGGTAGAGGCGCGTCGGTAAAAGTCTGGGTTGCAGTGTACGTCTGTTTCGCTATAAAGGCCGTAGTCCTCAACATTGTCGCCGGTTTTTCGACGGAGTCGTGCGTCAACTCGTTAAGGCGCTTCGTGAGTCGTGTCGGGCGCGTTCGTACAATACACTGTGACAACAGCACTACGTTCGTTGGCGCGTTTCGTGAAGTTAAGGAGATGCGAAGTGTTTTGGTCAATCAACTGAAGGGCACCGCTTGGACAACGGAATGTTTGGAGAAAGGAATCGAATTCCGGTTTATTCCACCACGTGCGCCGCATTTCGGTGGCCTATGGGAGGCCGCAGTGAAGTCCTTCAAGCGACTCTTCCTGAAGACCATCGGAGCAGTTCCACATTACTACGACGACATGCGTACAGCGGTTGCACAAGCGGAGAGCATCTTGAACTCTAGGCCATTGACGCCCCTTTCTAGCGATCCGCAGGACCTCTCCGTCCTGACTCCTGGCCACTTTCTACTCGGAGAGTCTACATATTGTTTGCCCGAGCCAGACCTTTCTCAGGTGCCGACTAATCGTCTCAACCACTTCCAGGCCACGCAACGTTCCATCACCGATCTTTGGAAGCGTTGGTCTAAGGAATACGTTGGGCTTCTCCATCAACGGCCAGCCAAGTGGAGGAAGGCACCTACTGAGTTCCTCGTCGGTACCATGGTCCTGGTGAAGAAAGACGACGTTCCTCCGAAACAATGGCCACTCGGCAGAGTTGTGGCCATCTGTCCTGGAAGCGACAACATCGTGCGCGTAGTGGATGTGCACACGCAGTTGGGTATCCGACGACGCGCAACGTCCGAGCTATGCGTTCTTCCCATCGAAGTTGACCAAAACCCACCAGCTGCTCAATGCGAACCTACAACATCTTCTTGAAGCCTACGCTTCAACGGGGCCCTGTATGTTGCGGATGCAGACATTAAAACTAAAATATTAAGAATTTAATACCTACCTTATGTTACACTCACCTTGCATTGCACTTACCTTAAATACACCTTGGTACACGAAAATGGTTGTACTTACCTTTCTTGGTACACAAACGCTGAAATGTCAACATGAAAGCTACACACACATGCACATACTCACCTAACACCAAAATTCTAGAACTGAATCAACGAAACAGAATTAAAGTTAGTTACCTACCAACTACCAAAGTGATAAGGCGTATTCTTCTCGCGATCCGAACCTTTCCGAGCCATCTTGCATCAATCGTCATCATCGTCGTCGTCGAGCCGGCCAGATCCGGCAATATTCGCAACAACACGATCGAAGGCAGAATTCAGGTCGGTACATACAACGTCCACTTGTGTTTCAAGATCTATTGCGCGCATGCAGATAGAAGTAAATTGGACGAGATGTTGATCTTTTGATATAGAGGCCATGTTCTATTCTTCTTACTGGAGGCAAACAGCATATCATTAATGATGATTTCAAATACCTTTGAGCAGGTGCACAGCGCTGTTATTTCACATGAATTTCTGATGCTGCGTTTATCATCTTTTTAGGCACAAATAAAATTATGAAGAATTTCCAACTGAAGGGGATTCTTTGGTCCTGATTTAAAAAAAAAAAACACTTTTACGAGCGTATTAGCAGAACGATTGTGTATTAGCGTTTTGGCAGAACGATAGATTGATTGCAAGCGATAGATTGAAGAATTATTTCAATGTTTTATTTTGAATTTTATTTTGAATGATCAAGTAAAAAGTTAGTTAAAATTTTCCTAGTTTTTCAATGAGCGGACATCGCGTGGTTTGTCTATACATGCATTTTCGACTTAAGTTGAAGATAACGTACTGTCATTGAACGCAGACTTGAAATGTTCAACAAACAGATTGCGCTTATTGGAGTCAGTACTGGTGAGATCGTTGTGTAGAATTATCTCTACAGGTTATCCTTCCATTTAGAGTTTACGAAAACTTATAGGAATTTTCATCAGTTTTTCTTGCATACGCAGAGTATAATGATTGTACAAGAAGTAATTGTAGTTTCGATTTCTGCTACTAGTTCGATTAAAAGCCCGCTTAGCGAGTGAGCAACGAAATCTACAGCATTTCCGAAATGCTCACGATGTGAAACGCTTCAGATGTCGCATTTCCCTCAGCTGGCTTAATTCTTCAGCTGGTTAATTCTCCGCTGAGGGACATGATCAGCAATAATGGTATGCATGATGCGAATGAAACAACCGGCAGCGTCGTCAACATTTCCAATGGAAACATAATTGGTCCAGTACGAAAAAGTGCTTCTAGCATTCCTTCAAAACCTACTCTGCAGAAATCATTACTCGGTTCAACAAAAACATTTTGAAAATCGATAAATCTAGATACGTTGATTTCGACTACAAATGGAGGTTGGTTGGCATCGAGAAGTGACACGGGTTCCGCATCCACCGACAATGTGCATCACTCATGTTTCATCTCAATTTTCCAAATAGCGACCGGTTCGGTTGCTAATTGTGTTGATTTGAGTTAAGTTCACAGAAAAACAGGCATTATCTGGCTTAAATTTACAGGATATATCCCATTATTTTCTGCCAAATCTAGCATTCCCTTTATGTGCATTGAATAACGCAGAAAATTCAATGTTTCTTGAAAACCTGAAGCCATAAAGTAATGCATAATGCAGCACAAGCAACAGAGATGTGCTACAGAAGCATCTATAGTGGGATGGACCTTCTCCGAATAGTTGGACTAATTGTAATCACCAAATAGAAAAAGACTTTGTTTGGTTTCAACGTTCAAAAGAATTGCTCCAATAGATTCAATGTCGTTTGATATGTTGTTCAGATCAGTTATTCGATCAGGTGCGCATAAAATTTCCACTTGTTTAATTACATGCTAAAGGAGGCGTAAACAACGAAACTGTTTACAATTCTTCATGCGCCATAAAACAAGGTATGCAATCTTTCAAACAACAGGCTAGATTCAGGCGTTATCTTGCTAAATTAACGGATCAATACAGCTAGTCAGATCTGCTAATACAGCAATAAAAACACCAGCTATTTGTTTGACGGTGTACGAATTGCCAAATAGTTGCGATGAAAATATTTGGTGATTGAACCATGTCTTAATAAATACGATGACATCATACTGTGATTCGGAGGCAGCAAGAAAGACGTCATCAATTTTCGTCGGTTAGTCTCGTACGTTCTGGTAGAAAACATTCAATTTATTATCGATAGTAGATGTCCGGGTTGATCCATCAACGTTGCAATTACCACTATTGTTCACTATTATACTACCTATGTAATTTGGTTCATTCGCGTAGGACAAACGGTTGCAGACAGAATTAGCAGTACAACTGCTCGAAATATTACCGATTGAGCTATCTCCACAGAAAAAAAATATTTAACAAGCGCGTAAAATTTCTCCTCGTTTAATTTCAAGCCAAAGGAGGTGTATTGGTTGCAGTCTTTGATGTGCCATACAACAATGTTTGCAATCTTTCATACAACAGGCTTGATTCAGGCGTTATGTGGCTTAAATTTACAGGAAATATTCCATTACCTTCTGCCAAATCTAGCATGCCCTTAAGAATTAGATAACGCAGAAAATTCAATGTGTTCTGTGTAAGGTATTTTTAAAGTTCAGTTTAGTCTAAATTAATGTGCTTTGCTCATGCTTATACGGCTTATTAAACCTATAATCAGATTTGTTCTTGAGTTTTCATGAATGTCTTGAGTTGAAAACAATTGTAATTCTGTCTCTGCTGTTGTTTTAGCATCTGATCATTCGACAGTTAAGAAATTAGTTAACAAGTATAAGCATAAAGGAACAAATTATACCGGCTGAGGATAGAGGAAAATGGATTTTGGCACAACGAGCACAATATAAAATAGTGCGCACAATGCGAAAGGACCGGAAAACAAGATATCCCAGACTGGGAAAGAATTTTTTTAGTATCATAGGAAGACCGGTCATTGCTGATACCATCCGGTGGTTTGCATACAAGAACAATTATTGAAGTCACGAAAGTAAACATGAAGGAGCGACTAACATTCGTAAAGGAATACAGAGGAATACGAAAGTCACAGTTGTTCTAGAGTACAGTTATGTTCACTTACTAGACCTAAAAAACTGTTTGGGCCTCATGGAAGGCAGATGGTGTAGCGGATACCTAATTCAGTACTTGAAACCCAATATTCGACCTCCAAAGGTGAGGTATGGTGAAGGCACCACTACGAAAAGCTCGCTGACGTTCACCACAGTCGACGCTCATGGCTGGCTACCGAGGGGTTCGAACCTGAGCGTAGTGTACGTTCATGGGGTCCGCCACGGCCGAGGCCACCGGGTAATTTTCTCTAACCCTATCAGCGTGGCAGAGCAGCCAGGCGTGCACTACGGTCTGCTACTCCACCCCTGTCAGCGCGGCGAAGCAGCCAGTCGTGCAGCAGCCAGCGGTCGGATGCTCCACCCCTCCCAGCGTGGCAGAGCAGCCGACCGTGCACTGAACCTACCCATGAACGTACACAGGGCAGCTCGTGAAACAGGCACATATTAAAACAGCCTCAAACAAAACCTACAACCTTCCATGAAGAAACTGAGCTTACCTCGTGACTATCGGCTAGTTCTAAAGCAATTCAAAAAACCTTCTCATTCACAGGCCCTAAGCCAGTGACTGGATGATCAGGAAGATAACATACATAGAGTTTGGCTCGGGAAGTATCAGTGCATTGGTCTAGGCTAAATGAATCACCCCTCAAAACATACCGCCCAACAAATAACTCCTGAAATTGGTTTGGCTTTTGGAGGAGATCGTCATACAAATTCCGTGATCGTATTTTCGAAGAAGTCTGTGAGTCCGACCTTTTGGGTTCTTGCTGCTTCTTGTAGGTGCTGATATTGTTACGCTTATTCTGCACAGTTCCGACGATAATACCCACTTTTTTTTGGCAATTTCGCGAACAGAACACGGTTTATGCGATTTCAAAGGGCGTTAGGTCTGATGCCCTCTTTTTGTATCCAGATTTCGGTTAATCTTCCAGAGAACACGTTTTTTCAAACTTCTTTACAATCTTGAAGACAGCAGATTTATTGCACTTCACAATTTTGGACAATTCTCGATACGACATCTATTCGGACAACTTTTCATTTGTGCCGAATTAATCTGCGAGTTGATAATCTAATCCGACCCATCGTTCGAAGTTCCTCACTTTTTTTTATTTGTTAGGTGTGTTGCGATAGTGTACAATATTTTTACACACTGAGTAAAAATTCCCAATTTTTCGTTAATTTTTAACCCTCAAGGGAAGGTCCATTAATTATGTCACGTGGTAAAGGAGGATGCGGGGGGGGGGGGTGGTTGGAAAACGTGACGATCCATACAAAAAAATTGAAGGTCCATACAAACCAAGAGGGGGGGGGGGGGGAATAAAAACTAAGGACCAGTCCTTAGTGTGATCAATGGACATAAATTCATAGTTTTTGGGAGGGAAGTGACACTTTTTCATTTATGTGGCGGTAAACAAACAATTTAAGCCCTCCTCAGCAGCAACACCAACATGTATGGATACGATATTGGGTAGGGAAAAGGTTCAATCTCCCGGGACCCTATTCCAAGCACGAGGTAAACGATAATTTATAGGGTAACGGAATAGGGTCCCGGGGGTCTAAAGTCATTCCATTCCCTAAGAAGGGCAGTGAAAACTGGTCGCATGCTCGTTAGCTATGAACAAGGTGTGTTATGGCGTTATGTGATATGACAAGCAATACGAATGCCTTTTCAATTTATGAAGCATGTGTTTTATGTACAACAATTATGTTTGAAAATCGAGCGTATGTGAATTCACGAATAAAAAAATTCAGCGTGTTGGTAGTTTGATTAGTAGATTGGCTATTGAAAAAAAAACATGATTAACATATTATTTATTAGACCACTTTATAAGCTATGAAAATGATTGTTTCTTTAATCTTAATAATTCTATTGCTATTGATGTTGAACTTTCTCTGATTGATTAAGTAATCATTTTTTTCTTTTTGTTTTTTTTTCAGATTTATATGCTTCTTGAATCGATCGCGTTTCAATGTTCAGTAGTGCAATGTGAATTTTAAGGTTATTATTATGTTCTTGTTCGATTCTGGTTCAATTTGTATGCTAAACAATATTTATTAAGCAAACTTGTAGTGGGGACTGTCACAGAAAGTTATATTTATCATTATCAGATCAAAAATATGCAAATTTAATGTTTGTTGTCACAGTGTAAGCGGGATCAATTCGCAATGCTCCGTGGGGGCCAGGAATGTACGTAATATTTCCGGCTGATGAATTAATATTCTTGACATACGGAATCGCGGTACCGAGAGTACAACCACGACCAACTCTGGACAACCTGCGAGAGCCACTTGTCCCCATCGGCAATAGGCCTTCTTCCGCCACCATCCTGTCCCCCAAACAGATAAATGAGCCCCGTCGGATCCAAGGACAACCCCTCACGTCCTCCTCCGCACCTCGTACCCCGCCGACACTTTCACCAAGAGACAGAAGCCCAGAGCCTAGTGTCATTTTTTTATCGGACGATAGGATTTACGATTACGACGATACCACGCCATTATACGATACCGATACGACCGTGAATTATGTGAGCAGGGATCTAAACGCAAGTATTCCTTTTAACTCCTCGTTTACGTCATCACCTGCGGTCCTTAAATCCAACACTACCTCAGCTGCAAAAGGGAAAGAAAAACCCAAGTCCAAGCTTCATCTTAAGCTAGGGCGATTGCGACCACATTCCTCCGTTGAGCCAAACGAATCTGCACGAATTCGAGAAGATTTGAATATACACGTCTCAAATCCAGTGTTCACCCGTGAAAACCTTCGTCAGCGAAACTTCGATGCCTTTTTTGAGTCTGGAGAAACAGTATATTCTCTAGAGAAGAAAGAAAAGCCACCCCCTGCTAGTGCTGAATCCGCTGAACTTGCTCCATGGAATACCCGCGAATCGACTGCTATCCAGCAGCGTTCGATTTCCGTCGGGTTCTTTCGAAAAGCTAAGTCACCGATTGCTAACCGAGCTAAGAGTGCTGAGCTAGAGCTTGAAGAGTACCAGAAAGGTGACAGGTGCCCCTGAACAACTTTTTTGATTGTCGTTCTTTTTAACCTAATCCTAGAGTAAGTTTTTATTTGGTGTAATGTGAACCTTGACTAACAATATGTGAATAACAATCATCGCTGCTAACATTTTCTAATGTACTGCTTTTAAGTGAGTCTCCTGTTTTTGATAATATTATTGAAAAATTGTTTTTATCCACGGAAAATGAAGTGAGGTGTTATCTTACCTAAATTGGTGCATGAAAAGAATTGGTTGAAAGCCTTCCAATATAATCATATTGATAGAATTATTTACACCGTGGACAATGAAAATCCGGGGTTAGTTAGAACGCAGGGCATAACTGGCTTCAGAAGCAATTTTTCTAGTTGCAAGTTTCAACTGTTGGAAGGTACAATGAAAACGGTGGTATTGAAATTTTAAAAGCAGTACCTGCAGCTTCACGATGAAATACCATTTTCAACATGAATATGAAGTTGGACGTTCTTAAGTATTCGAGTGGTTCTGTTCACAATAGTTAGAGAATGTGCATGTACCATTAATTTTTTATTGAATTGCAATCTAAAATGGCAGGAAACTGGTCATGAATTTTAACGATCAGTATATCTGAGATCATACGCGCCTCTTTTGATTAAACAGGTACAGTTTTCGGTAGAATATTCGCTCTTTAGGTTGAAATGATTCGTTCAAAAATAAGAACTGCGATTATCTGTGCTCTGACGTTAACTGACAAGCATCATAGGACCCTGTTGGTGATCAATTAAATTGACACTTAAGTTAACTGTAATTTACTCAAACAGGCAAGCGCCTTCTTGATAAAATACAACTATGTATTTATCAAATGCGGCTCTTAAGATGGAACCCTATCTTTTACAAATTATTACTGAAAGCTTGGTACCTAGGCATTAGAATACAAGCACTCGGTAAGATTTATCAAGCCTGCATGTGCCTTTTTGTTAAAATTCTACTACTATATCATTATCATATATCATACTTTATCGTTCTTTCAATTTAACTGAAACATTCACAAATTATAACTGAGACTATCTGCGCAGGATTAACTATGCAAAAATTGACACTTATGTAAACTATGACATAATGAAACACGCCCACACCCTGTAGATAAAATTCAATATTTGTGCACACTTGATTTTTTAACAGAAATCTGTAAAGTTTTACCGAAATTTTATGTTATGCTTGCTCGACCTCAGCTGACTTGATCTTTTTCTTTTTCTTGAAATGCTATATAGCAGTCCCTTTATATGACAGTGTAGAAAGACATGTCAGGAAACTCTTTATAGTCTTCTAGGACATATGTTCCACTGTCCATTATCACGCAGGAATATTTCGTATGTTTTGGTCATCACAATCTGCATATCATTGCGGCTCGACACAATCTTCACTTTGAATGACTTCATAAGCCACGATCCATAAACTTCAATGGCACATAAGAATGAATGTTTCGTCAAAAGTATTTTGCCAATCAATCAATTCATTGAGCTTATGGGTGAGGCAGACGAAATAGAATGTCAATTATTATCAACTTGAAAATTTTCACCCAATAAATAAAATCTATTTGCTTTGCTTTAAACAAAAAGAGATAGAATCTAAAATATAAATGCAAGAGAAGCAAAACAACCTGCTGGGATTATTAACGTGCTACAAGTTTGGAAAGAATGTTTATTCGCGATAAAAGCGATTAAAGCTACAATTATAGAATCTGTTGTGCCGTTATTTAATTTATTAACATAATAATAGTAAATAATTCGAATACTTAATAACAATAACACTAAAGGTATTAATTAATAATAATATATATATAATATTTACAAATTTATAATCGGGAACTCGTGAAAGTTATTCTTGTGAAGCAGTGTTAAAATAAGTGTAAGCTAAATTAAAAGAAAACGTTGAGCATAAAGATACGATTATTGCAGTGTTTTTTTCTGGATCTTAAAAGTGCTTTTAAAATATTTTATCGGTCCTTGTTGTCAGAAACAATCAAGTGCTTTGGATTTCCGATTTCTGAGTATAGATGGTTCGATAGCTGTTTGAATGGAGTAACATAACGGATTGCTTTTAATTATTCTGTTTCAAGCTCTGTGGAGAAGAACTAGACGTACCGCAAGGGAGGGTATTAGGGCTCATTTTATTTATTCTATACATTGTGATCTGGTGATTTAGTGATATATCTCTTTTTTGCGATGATGCCGTGTTATTTTTTGCAGCTAAAAGTCTTAATGCTGTTTCACTTTTAAATACATATTTACGTTCTGTAAGTAGATGGTTGAAGTACACATAGAAATTTGATATAAAGATAACTAAATTCATGGTAACTTCGTAGAATCGAGTAAATGAACACGTCTTTGTAGAAATTGATTATGCCACAATTGGTCGCGTATCTTGGACAGATTTAAATTTGACTCTCATATTGACGATGTCATCAGGAAAATAGCCAGGAAGTATGGTATTCTCTGCCGATTTAACTATAGCTAATAAAAACAATGGGATAATGCACTGTGGTCCAGGGCGAAAAAGTAGGTGGAATAAATTAATAACTCTCTGAACAAATTTAAGTTAGCTTATGTCGCATTGTTAGTAAAAATGTCCTATACGCCTAATTTCACCAATAAATTAATTCACTATCAAACTTTTTTGTTTTGATAGATGTAAATACAAAATGTTCTTCAAAGTTATGGAACAACAAAAGCATTTAAACTTTGTCGAAGATTATATTTGTCTATCTCTTCTATTTTTTGAGATATAGCGCTTTTAAAGAAACAAAAGCCAAAAATCAGAATTTCTGTCATATTTTGAAAAATATATATTTTTCAGGCCTACTATATTCAAAGCGATTGTAGTTCACATAAAAATGCACATTTGCTCTCAAGACGTCATACTCGTACAACTTTTCTGTGAAAAGTTATCATCATTTTTTATGTTTCATAAGCCATATATTCAAGCGTTACATTTCAAAAAGGCGCAAGTAAAACCGATAGTTATATATACTAGTTGAATAAGTATATCTCAATGTACACTTAAGCAAAATTTGGGAATGGTCTTTTTTGATTTTGCTTAATAGCAGAACGTTGAAAATATCATTTTTTATCCCGCAAATCTACAATTATCGGATTTATTTCAAGTGTTTATGAACTAGGGTAATTATTAATAGTTTTTTATGCATATAACGTTAGTATATCGTAACGTAGCATTGAAACGTGATTTGTCATCATCATAAAAAATATTATGTTATGTTTATGTAAGAGTTTATTACTTACTGGTAATAAAATTGAAACTTAGTATTCAATAATCAAGAGCCTAGCTTTCTCAGGTAATTCTGATGCAAGTATTTCCGAAGATATCCTATTAGTCAACGAAATTATAGGATCTGATGATAAGAGTAACCTTTTGAAGAAATCTTCCATATTTACTGTTCTATTGAACTTTCTGGAGTGGAACTCCCGATATTTCCGAATGCACTTGTTTCTTGTTTCTTGAACTTCTTCGCCGCACATTTCGATTGGAAGCACCGTATATTTGATTAATGCTGCTCTGTGAACAAGAAGTTTATGGACTGTTAGAGACAACGCATACCAACCATATAACTTTTCGTACAGTGCTCTAGTACCTTCGGCATAATCCGCAAATGAATTATAATCGATTCTTGCTTTACAGTTAATCACTGTAAGAAGGATATGGACCCGCTCCTAAAGAATTTTATTTAGTCCAGTAATTTTTGCCGTAGTTTCCCAGTCACGGAAAAAAAATTCGTGCCGTGTTTCCGTCGTTGGAATTGCCACCTCCTAAAACCGGCTCACTAATGCGTAATCCAGTGAAAAAAATGACAAAAAATAGTTAGACGATATCGAGTAATTTCTAAATAAAATTAAAATTTTTGAAGAATATGCTATTCTTACCCAATTCCTCACGCATCGTTTTTCGAATTTCCGTTTCCTTAGCTTTAACCGTTTGACTTGCTAACACGCCATGTAGGTTTATCAAGCACCAGCCTATAAGACACTTTCAATAACATTTCCATAGTTCTTATGTACGCATAAGGAGGAGAAAAGCCATATTTATATATGCCAGGATCATCGGTGTCTAGACCACTACTGGAATTATTAAGGTGTTTGCCAGAAGTTCCACAAATATACCAGGCCTGCGAGTTGGTTCCAGTCAAATCGTTGACAACTTTGGTGTCCATCATCGTAAACAACATCACTGGTTTAACAAAAACGGCTTGTTTGGATAACGGTACCATAACATTTTTCAAATTTTGAATTTGCGATTCATTAGAAGAACCTCGCGTTTTTTTAGCTTTGCAAATACCAGTTTGATGGGTCTGCATAGGAAAATTGAAGAAGGAAGGTCGTTATTTCAAGCAGTTGCTTCAGTATCGCCAGATCTACGATGCCCAATCAACCGTAGCAGAATTAACGAGAGTGCGAATACATGCGAATCTCTGTATTCTTGCTGCTCGTGGTCCTCGTCATCGTCAATAAAACACTGTTTATATCTTGCGTGATTGCTACTGCTATCACAACTCTATTTGTATATAAGTATATATTCATCGTATCCCGAGCAGGAGACAATCACATATGAATACCTTATTTTCATCAAGATAACTGGCCGTGATATTAAGGAGCTCAGATTAAGAGGTAAAATACCTAAGCAAAATACCTAAGAATTGCTAACAAAATATCTCTCAAAAAACAAAACTTGTTATTTTGGATACCTGGGAATACCTTAGAGGTACTATTTTGGTATTGTATTACCTCAATTTGGTACTCTCATAACATTGTGGGAACAATTTTACGGTATTTTCCTCAGGTATTTTACCCCTTAATCTGAGCTCCTAAATACCAAAGCCAGTTATCAATTTATTCGGCCATGCTCGGGATACGATGGGTATATATTTGCTCCTCTACTCAAATTCACCTGCCGGATATCCATGTATTGAGCTTTTGAAACCCCGTTCTTGCATAAGAATGCAAGATCTTTCTCAGCTGTTTGTGGATTTAATTTTTCTTTCCGTTTTTATTCCGATTGTAGATTGGCCGCTGCAGTATCAGGATTTTGTGCTTATTTTTCTATCAGTTTACCAGTTTTTCGGAACCCAGCCGACGCTACGGAAGTTGCTGCAGCAAACGAGATTTCTTGGGCCGAATATTGGCTCAGAAGAGGTTCAACCTTTTTTTTCCTTAATTTTCGTTTTGCGTCTTTGATGGACGGTCAGCGGATTGTGTTAAGGAAGACGTAACACCGATAATAAATTCTCCATCAAGCCAAGTTTTGTTGATATTCAAGAACCGTTCGCGTTTTTGTCCAGCTGCACACTATAGTTTCTGAAGCTTCAGCATCACCAGATGAAGCTTCTTATGCACCAAATCAATCTTTTTCTTTAGCTCCCTTCATTAGAAGAGATATAAGAACGGTCAGAGGAATTGCTAATTAATTAAAATTCGCTTTATTGAAATAACAATGCTCAAACAACAAATTTACCTACCTGTTTCATTTTGAAAACACGTAACATGACAATTTTATGCCAAAAAAGCAAAGCTTGCTTTGATTTGATCCCCCATGGAATACGGTTGTAGATTTACGGCATAAAAAACGATATTTTCAACGTTCTGCTATTAAGCTAAATCAAAAAAGACTATTCCCAAATTTTGCTTAAGTGTACATTGAGGTATACTTATTCAACTAGTATATATAACTATCGGTTTTACTTGCGCCTTTTTGAAATGTAACGCTTGAATATATGGCTTATGAAACATCAAAAATGATGATAACTTTTCACAGAAAAGTTGTACGAGTATGATGTCTTGGGAGCAAATATGCATTTTTATGTGAACTACAATCGCTTTGAATATAGTAGGCCTGAAAAAAAGATATTTTTCAAAATATGAAAGAAATTCTGATTTTTGGCTTTCATTTCTTTAAAAGCGATGTATCTCAAAAATAGAAGAGATAGACAAATATAATGTATGTATGTATGTATGTATGGTAGCCACCATCCCCTCTAGCCCTTGGCTTGGATGCAGCTCCACTTAATAGCAAGATCAAATTGGGCCACCGATCTGAATTCGCACTATCGCTGTATGAAGGGCCAAAAAACGGAAGGGGTGGACCCGTAAGCAGAGACACTTACACGAAATCCACGGGAAATTAAGAATCTCCTTCCAACGATATGATCCAACAAATCGAATAACACAATTCGCAATACTCATTAAGCTTTCTACAGGATGGCTTGTTAAGAAGGGCGCGTCACTCTCCCTGAAACTGTTGGAGTAGAACTCGCAGCACCACACTCGAATCGGTAGGATAAGAAATGATACTGTTTGTTCCCTCCTAGACTCAGGCAGTCAATCAAACCATCGTCCAGTTTCAGCTTGAATGATACCCTGGTGCCCCCTCCCAACCCAGTATTTATTATATTTATATAAATATAGATGTAATGTAATAATAATATGTTATATATGAATATACAGTAGAGCAAAAATTATATAAGGATATTTAGTTAAATTATGTAATAGTTGGAGTTCACGAGCCTATGATAACCATGTTAAACTAAATTAATTAACCTGCTGAAATAATAATATTAAGGCAGTAATAATAATATGCAGCTTCGTACCACTTTGTATCACTGATACGTGACTGTATCTCTGGAATGTGAAGGTCATCTTGTTATTCATTGAGGTATAAATATCAATAAAGCATTCAATTGTATATAAAACCATAATATTATATTATTACGTATTTAATCATGACATATAGATATGTAACCTTCTGGAATGAAGAGCATTTATTAATTTTGATTATTATTTGATATAATGTAATAAAATAATTATACCGGCCGGATCAGCAATCTGAAGCAATTAAAATTTTATTAATTATTTTATTACTTCTTCCATAATATTATATTTATGATATGCAATTAATAATGATGAACAGCTGTGTTCCTCTGAACCGCTCAAATAGTAGTTGATGATCGTGTACTGAAATGTTAAGGTCATATTACGCCATTTAATGGAAAATATAATGAAGGAATTGAAGGTTGAGTGGTCGAGAGAGTCGTCAACATTTCTATTAATGAAAATATGCTAGAGCTTGTAAAAAACATGCATCATATAATAACACATACTAGTATCTACACATCTATATATACATCCATTGCTACTTTCGAGAAGGCCACTCCGACGGTGCTAGATACAGCTGAAAATTGATCCCTATTCTTACTGCTGCTTCTACCAGAAGATGATCATCCTATAACCGCAAGACCTCCTTTCCTAAACTGTATGGTACCTGAGAGAAATTTACCTTTCTGGCGTAATAAATGTAATGAAATATACAGAATTAGGCTATGATTAAACAATGTCCTATAAGATAAAATATATAGTGAGGGTATATTGTAATATGAACTGAAAATTACATGTGTGCCGACTGCTGTTTTGTTGCAATTGTAGACAAACTTGCGCATCCATTATGAACCAGAAAATTTAGGCAATGTATGACCACCATGAAAAAAAAAGAATTTTAAATTTTAAATTATTTTGTAATACCTGACGACCTGGTAGACCTGAAAGATATGAGAATGGAAAATTATGATATGATGTACCGGTCGCACCTATAGACACTCATAGTAATAGACCGGACAACGTGAGTCTGGCACAGTTGATGTATCCAAAACAACTGTCAAATCGTATGGGAAATGCGAGGAAATGTTCGTTTTGGATACAACATGGCGGCACGTTGTCCGGTCTATTACTATGAGTGTCTATAGTCGCACCCCCTCACTTCGCTATTGTCGGATTGACAACATTGCCCAGGCTACGCCAACCAGCGTCTCCATGTTTCAGCTGGCAGTCTTTTGTGATCATATGACTCGTGGAGGCGTGAGGTAGGAACTTGTGAGGACCAGAGGTCGGTCGCACCCTCCTGCCAAGTTGTCAACTCACCATTTGAAGCCCAGAAGAGATAGACAAATATAATCTACAAAAAAGTTTAAATGCTTTTGTTGTTCCATAACTTTGAAGAACATTTTGTATTTACATCTATCAAAACAAAAAAGTTATATAGTTAATTACTTTATTGGTAAAATTAGGCGTATAAGACATTTTTGCTAACAACGCGACATAAGCTAACTTAAATTTGTTCAGAAGACATCAATACGCTCTCTCTTGTATATTCTTTGAGTTATTAATTTATTCCATCTAATTTTGCGTCCTGGACCACAGTGCAATGTTGTTAGACAAAAAATAAAGATTCTCATAGTTGAAAATACTCGAACACTTGCAACGCCATCTTGCAATAAAATACTGAAACCGTTACCTTTCTCCATACATTTTCATTGATTTGCATTGATTTTCATTCTTCGTGTCATTGAATCAGAAAAGAATCCTTATTTGGCCATATTTAATGATAGACTTTATAACCTTCTAAAGCAAACGACTCAAAAACTACAGCGATTCCGGGATGGAGGTTGTTTACTAATGTTTGCAGCACTGCACACAACTTTCGAGCCCTGAACTTTGAAAAAAAATGAAGCAATACTTCAAATCAGTATAATATGGCAGCTGGAGCATAACATCTCGTTCACACTACAACTTATATTACATGATATAGCCTATCTTCAAATTAGCATCTATACATCTTAAGACTATCTGCGTTAAATTTCGGACACAAAAATAATAGTAGCAAAACAAATTATTAAAAAAAACGATTGTTTTTTCACAATAACCGGTTTTTATCTACTTCAGAAACAGTTGGTTAAGATGTTAATTTTTCTTTCTGTTAAATTCTCGAACTTTTTGTGGTATACCCGCAATCAGGTTCCCTACGGCGGCCTTGGATACACCCGCCGTGATGGTTCTCCATTTTCTTTTGAAATCATCGATGCCATTTGCTTTCTTCTTAGTTTCGAAGAGTTTCCGCGTAATAGGTTTTAAGATGTAATAGGTTCACTTCATCCTTTTTTTCTTGAGGAGGTACATCCCAATCAAAAAACAGTTTTCATACTATTATTTTTTCCTAGACTTTTCACCTTATTTGACCGATCTTTCTTACCTTACCGCGGTGGCCTCTGCTGTTTAAACAGGCTGTAAATACAGAAGTTGGCACTATTCTATTCGGCTCATGGCTTCACCTCGCCAGCCTCGCAGTCTGCGAAGGGTCCGCAGGTCGCTTTCTACTTGATCGAATCACCTTGCTTGTTTCGCGTATCTGTTTTTAAGTACGGAAACAGGATCGTCTCATCAAGTAAAATCTCATACTTTCATTCAAAATCAATTTGTTTCATGCTTCCCGTTTTACAGCTGCTTTCAACTTAACGCTTTATAGCCTAATTACTCTGTTACGAAATCATGTACCTTATATAACACGCGTGTGAAAAGGTGTAAATATAATAAAAAATTTAATAAACAGAGTGTTTTAATCATTTATTTTTATTCTGCACTTTGTTTTACTTCCAGAGTCATCAAAATCCCATCGTAGTATATTTAGTAGCAAACGAAGTGGGACGCACGTCGTTCCACTTTCACAACTGCCTCTTGGAGGAAGCATGTCAGCCTCCGTAGGAGTTTTCAAGGATTTAGGTCATCCTGGCCTAAACGAGGCTCTCAAATCCCACAACAGTGTTACCTTTAAACTAGTTAAAACGGGTAAGTTTCAATGTTTTATTAGTATGTTTTGAATAGCCTCATTAAAAGAAAGGAGAAGACATTAAAGCAAATATTAATAAGAAAATGAAAAAAAAAAAAACACTTTATAAAAAAACTTTTAAGAAGCACTTTTAAAAACGCCTTTAAGAGTGTATTAGTAACACGATTCATTTGTTCACTTTTGCAATAAAAAACTGAAACACTGAAAACTGAAACTGTGCCAAAATATATTTCACGTCGTTCGTATATGCTACTTTATAGCACAAACGGTTGCTACTAGGCGATAGATCAAAATCATTGTACTGATTTAGTAGTACAATAAATAAAAAATGTAATGTAAATCGTTCAATTGACCGCTAATTTGAATTATAAAAAAAATATTGGTCCAATATTTCAATGATCAATAACAGGGTTGGCCCCGTTCTTGCAATCAGATGGCAATGAGAAAGGGATATTAGTGTATCCTTTATTGTTTTTGGGATCATGCTCTCATCTGCGTTACATGTCACAAGGTCACAGGGGGGAGCTTTTGTTAATAGGTCAAAGGTTGTTGGGTCAAGATTCATCTTGATAAATGATGCGAACACCGTTTTGACATGATCGTCCAGTGAAATTGTTAAATAAAAGTTTTGAATTCAGATTTGAACCACAAAGTGTAATGATGGTTTTTCTTTGGAAAACAAGGAAAATTTTTAAAATCTTGAAATCTAATTTGAAGTGATTTTTCATTGGGAAAACAAGGTAAATCATATATATATATATATATATATATATATATATATATATATATATATATATATATATATATATATATATATATATATATATATATATACTCTCTAGCAAAAAATAAGTCGAGCAAAATTTTCTTCCAAAAATGCGTTGTCACCTCTTCTGTAATCTTTGTCAACTATCAATATATTTAGTTGAAATTCTGACAACTGTTATAATTAATATTTTGATCTATATGACCAAAATTTTATGTTGATAAAAATACAAATTGAAGTTATCATAACATATGTGAAAAAAGTCATTTTGGACAAACCAATTTCAAAAACCGTATTTCTGTGAAAAATTTAGGTAGCATATTAAAATTTCTCCATGACTTAAACAACACAGGAATTATGTGGACACCGATAGTTCAGCATGGTAAATATCGGTGAAAGAGAGAAATACTCATGTTGGAGCGTCAATTTTGACGTCAGCTGTAATCCAAACCACTTAATAAAAACAGTTCAAATTTTGTCCACATAAATTTCTGTATTGTTTTAAGTCATGGAGAAATTTTTAATATGCTACCTGAATTTTTCACAGAAATACGGTTTTTTGAAATTGGTATGTCCAAAATGACTTTTTTCACATATGTTATGATAATTTCAATTTTATAATTTTTATCAACATAAAATTTTGGTCACATAAGGTCAAAAAATTAGTTATAACGTTGTCAAAATTTCAGCCAAATATATTGATAATTGACAAAGTTACAGAAGGATGAACAACGCGTATTTTGGAAGAAAATTTTGCTCGGCTTTTTTTTGCTACTGAGTGTATATACAGCGATTCCACGGGAAAAGAATAGAGTTGAAAAAAAAAGTTGTCCGATTTTGCTCAAAATCGCTTGGTATGTTCTTCATCGAAAATAATAAGACCCGTATTTTTTTTTTTTTTTATTTCGGTGACCATGTTCGATATAGGGTTAGCAGAAAAATCGACATTTTTCGATTTTTTTTATTTTTGAAAACTTATAACTTCTGAACCGCTGAATCGATTTTTAATGTTCTTTTATAAATAGAAAGATTGTTACTTCTTGTTTTTATTAAAAATATTTGTTAAAATAATTAATGTAACTAAATTCGTAAATGGTCAACATATTTTGTTTTTATGATTTTCAAAATGTTGGACCACAACGACTATTAATTTTTATATTTTTTTTATTAAAATTCAAACATTTTTACATAACATATCAAAAAATCTCAAATGTTAATCCAGCACTTTTTGAGTTAAATTTCTTGAAAATTTTAAGTTTTTTGCCTACACACACATGGAATGAGCATCATTTTCCATCACTACAAAATAACTGCGGGAATCATTTCATTGAAGTTATCAAACTTGATTCCTAATAAATTCATGATAACCACGATATAACAATATCTAGTTTCATTTGTGAAGTATTGTACCCATCAAAAGTAGGGGAGGCTGGTCCAATTCTGAACCTACTAAATGCAAGAACTATAAATCAGCCTCAAATTGTTTAAAAGCAGAGACCAACATTGCTTAGATTTACTCAGCCATGGTTTACGCTATAACTGGAGCCACAATGGTCCGTTAGCGTCCACATTCAGTATATAGTGCTCATAAGGATTGCAGGGCACTCATGCCAAATTTGAGTTGTAGCGTAAACCAACGACTGAGTAAAGTTAACTCATATTTTTGAATTAATCCACAATATTGAGTGAACCGAATCTGGAACCTTACTAAAGAAACGTTTAATAAAATGAAGCACGACTGCTCAATTGCCATGTTTAGATTAATAGTTACAGGTAACTACTCTAAACTATATGGTTATGCAGTGGAAAGGAGAACAAAGTTGGATAAAAGCTATTCCTACTTTTGTAATACCTGCTATTGCAGGACTTTATCGCTTGATCAAAGAAAGAAAACGAGCCAGAAACCTCCAAGTGCAGTTAATCTGGAATGCAAACTCAAGAACTCACCCTTGATTTTGAACCGTGCTTTCATTAT
>JASCZW010000728.1:0-93549 GCA_034211315.2 Aedes japonicus
ACTGCGGTGGTTTGCTGCATGTTTGTATTCATTGGATTATTGGTCACTTAATTTCTCAAAAAAGTTTTATCGCAATCCTTAGGAAGGTTTTGGCGATAGTAAAGATTGTACTCGAAATAAATGCAACAGGCAAAAATAATCACCAAAATTTCATTTGAAGTCGAACATTTTTGAAACTCTCCAGGTAATAAATTAACACATATTAGCTATGTTTTTGCTAACTGTTGGTTTCATTCAACCCCTACACTCACTATAAACTGCCCGCTCCTTGGACTTAACGCTACCCATTTAATCCTGTGCAACACTTGCGCCATCTTTCTTACACACTTTCATCCACTCTTTCTTCAAATCCTTGTCGTTTTTTGAAGACCTTTCTTGTTTTCATGGAGCTTTCCCTTCATAATCACCGAGAATGTATTCTACTGGGCGAAGCTCTGGCGAGTTTGGCGGGTTTGCCTCATACGGCACAAAAACAACATCGTTGGCTTCGTACCACTCCATCACCTTCGTGGGAACGCAGCAAGGGCAGCAGGCGCTTCTGGAGGAATTCTTCTTTTTATATTTGGCCGTAGGTGGTGCCGGTCGTTATGTGCGGCTTGTTAAATTTGCCGCACCCACAGATCAGATGCCACACCAAGTGCTTCTTTTCAAATTTGTCGACCTTCTTCTTCCGAAACATTCAGGTGGGGCTTACTTTCTTACTTACTTATGTCTCCTGTCCATCTCTAGGGTTGCATAGAGCCAACGTGAAAGACTTCCATCCTGGGTGGCTGCTCGATTTAGCCTTGACCTGGGCCCAGGTCAGATTTTGATCGACTTCCTTTATGTCCTTATTGAGGCTCCGACGCCACGAGCCCACAAACTACATACCAAAGACATCGGTTGATGAAGACTTGCAGCTTCTTAGTATTCTCCGCTGAACCGCACTACGTATAGCTGCCGTATAACAGCACCGATTTCACGTTTGAGTTGAAAATTCGAATTTTGGTGCATTGGCTTATCTGGTTTGACATCCATATATTTCCCTAAACTCTGCCAAAAGCAGCCCTAGCGCTGGCGATTCCTGTACTTATGTCGCTCTTGGTTCCGCCGTCTGACGCTATTTGGCTGCCAAGATATTGGAAGCTATCGATTTTCTCTACTGCTTGCCCCGCTACCGTAAAATTGTCCGGGTTGACATTCAACGATTTAGTCTTGTTGACCGTGATGGTGAGACCCGCCGAAGAGGAGCTTTCGGCGAGGTCATTGAGCTTGCTCTGAATATCAGAGCACCGTTGCGCTAACAAAGCAACGTCATCAGCTAAATCGAAGTCGTTGGGGTACTCCACTGCCAAAGCAGCCCACGGTTCGGTACACCGTCAATAGCATCTCCCATGATCTCGTCGATAACGATGCGGAACAGTAGCGGTGATGACGTCCCAAAGCTTTTCGTGGTCGAGTCACAGGCGGGACTTGCCGACGAAAAACTTCAGGCCGGGAATCTGCTCACCGTCCATTACGATTCCTTTCGGCTGACCAATCACTCGCGGTACAGCTTCCTGGCACGGGATTTGGCCACCTTATTCTATTCATCGGTTCGGTTAGGCGTCTTCCTTACCTTGAAGACATGAGTCTTCCTTACCTTGAAGGCATGAAGTCCGGCACCGCCTCATTGTCTGCGGAACAATCCAGACGAATGGATTGACTTTCTTGGCGACGTGCCGAATCAAATGGTTCGGATTGCGCTTGAAGTAATCCCTTATCTTCCTTGCGTTCACTGAGTCGGTCGTCTTCACTTTTTTCCGCTGTCAGATCGCCGCTGAGTCGTCTGGGTCTCCTTGAACGATTTTATCACACGGGACACGGTCGAATTGTTGATTCCCAACTGTTTCGAGATCCACCTGTGGGACTGACCTGGATTTTCCACGACCGCGCCATACTTTTTTGTCGAATCACTTCTTACTTGGTACCTATCTCGATAACCAAACCAATTGACATATTGTGATGAAAATTTGGAAATGTGAACATTAAGTTAAAACTTGAAGTTTTAATCAAAATTTCATCAATTTTTACTCATGCAATAAAAAGTTATACACATGAGAAAGTGTTGCATTTTTTTCGAGTACAATCTTCATGAACTGACTGAGTTCTTTTAAATACTTTTTATCAATTAATTAGAATGAGCATTAGCATAGACATTTGCACACCTCTTCGATGGAGCTACGATGAGGAATAATTCATTAAAGACCATGAAACGGAACCAGTTAATGATACGTTTTTACACGCAATAATTCCTACGACGACACTCTTCAATCTCTCACCTGGCCTCGTCCATGCAAACATTGGAGATAGCGGGGATTTGGTATGTTTCTTAAGAAGACACGGGTTACCCACCTAGCCTTCAGTGCGATATTAAAGGAAAATGGAAATGAATAGTTGGAGAGAATAGTTAAACCAGAGATGTTACACAGAAAAAAGCGTTCCCGAAAGTAAAAATGGACCGTGAACTAGTTCGCGTTTTTGGGATTTTTCCCTTTAATGGTTATTTAGTTCATGATTCCGTGATTCAGTTCCAGGTATATTTTTACTTTTCTCGAATTCATGACTGCAGCTCACGGATCTTGGCACGGATTTTTCCCGTGTATGTTTGATGTACAAAACAAAAATTTATTTAAAAATGAGTTGTTGGGGGCATCTGAGTCTAAGAAGCGTCAAGTGATGCTCCTTATTTATTTAAACGGTTGGGACTTAATCATTAACTATAATCCTAGACCAATACGGCTTATGGTTATAGCGCTAGTTCTCAGCTCTCTCGTAAGAGTAGAATGTCTGCATATATGTTTTTCTTCTGACGGTAGAAACATGGTCAAGAATTATCGTCATAACATTTTTAAAAGCCTGCCCCACGTTAAGAATTTCGGACACAAAAAATAGAAAGCAGCAAAAAAAAAATTACACGTAATTTAACAAAACCGATTGTATATTTCAAAATAATGTGGCGACTCTACATTTTATCTTGGAAAGATTGGTACCATTTGCTTTCTTCTTAGTTTCGAAGAGTTTCCGCTTATGTAGAGCCCAGGTCTTACCATTGTTTTTCTCTCTTGGGCGAAGTTCTGGACAGTTTGGTGGATTGGCTGTTTTTTGGCACGTATTTGACCTCTTATACCTTATACCATTCCAGGACGGATTTCGCATACTGAAAAGAGGCCAAATCAGGCCAAAACAGAGCTGGATAGTCGTGGCTTCTGATTAACAATATCAACCGCATATGCAGACGTTCTTTCTTGTACACATCCATTGTTTTTCTCTCTTGGGCGAAGTTCCGTATGGACGGATTTGGTGGATTGGCTGTTTTTGGCACGTATTTGACCTCACCCATACGCCCATACCCATTCAGGACGGATTTCGCATGCTGAAAGAAGTAGGCCGTCAGGCCAAACAGAGCTGGATAGTCGTGGCTTCTGATTAACAATATCAACCGCATATGCAGACATTCTTTCTTGTATGTTGTGTGTTGTTTCTTGTGTGTTGAGATGAAACTTTTAGATTTTCGACCACAACTACTGGCCTGCCAAATCAAATACTTCTTCGAGAATTCCGACAACTGCTTTGTCCGAAAATGCTCGACAACGGCGTTCCTTTGCATTACGGACCAGACCTGGAAGCTTTTTAATATCTTCGTATACGTATGTTTCGTCGTCCATTATGATACAAGAAAAGGTTTGCATAAAAAAATTAGTGTAAAGCTCCTTAGAACGACTTTTTGCAGTGAGATTTTGCTTGTCATCACGGTTGGGCACCTTTTTCACTTTGTACGCATTCAGCACTTGCATCTGCATCTCTTTTTGTACGTATTTTAACTTCCCATCTATGCGAGCCACATTTTACACAGAAATATTGGGATTTTTCTCAATAATGGCTATCACCTTCTTGTCCATTTGTCGGGAGCATACTTTTCGACTTTCCACTTCTAACCTTCCGATCCACAGTCAAGTGCTGGTCAAATGTTTAGTCAGTTTTAGTTTCTTGGCAAGATCGCGTACCGATAAATTCGGATTTTGCTGTCGTTCGTACGAAATGCGTTTGTGCACTTCCACTTGATTCGACACCATTTTACTGAATGTAAAAAGAATGTAAACATGTTGTACCACGAAATAACGTGGAGAGTTTGAGTTGTCATATAAGTGAAACATTTCAGCGATCTGTGAAATAAATCAAAATCTACACTGAAAGAAAAGTATCCAAAATTTAATGGGATAGACTTTAAGTTAGACATAGTTTTAGATCTTTACTGTATTGCAATACACAATTACGCGATTACAGCCTAAGGCAACGCACAAAACCTGACCAAAACGAGAACAATCAGATAGTTTAACATAAAGCTCACCCTAGTTAATCACAGTCGCTGAAAGGTAACGAAAGGATGTCAAAAATCACCTTTCAACAAATATCTTTGGGTTCTACACTGACCGGCACAAGAAAAAGCCCACTATGGTGTTCAAATAATATTTTGTTACAACATGACAAATTAACAGTATTATTGCAATCAATCAAATACATTTTTTTATTTTGACGCTATATACCACATGTTTATTGCACTTTAAACAGAAATAGATATGACATAATAAAAAGTCCACTTACAAATATATATTCAAAACGATAGGATAAAAAAGAAAACAATAACTTTAGGAATTAATCTGACCTCCTTTGGCCTTAAGAACTTCCTAACGACTTGTTAGCATACTATCAGCTATGTTTTGTAAACGCTGTGGGTCTATTGAAAGCCAGGCATTCTGAAGCACTTCGAAATAGTCGTCCTTATTCGTTGAATCGGATTTGTTCACTTAGTTGTCCAGGATTGACCACAAATTCTCAGTCGGGTTCAAATCTGGACTTTGAGATGGCCATTCCAATCGTTTTATGCGATTGGAACGGAAAAGAGCTTTTGTCTTCGGTATGCTTTGGGTCATTATCTTGGGCAAAAACAAAGTTGTATTCCAACCCGACCTTCAATAAAGACTCCTCGAGGTTTTCATCCAAAATGTCCTATATATATGTCTGTTGTCATAATTCCATTAATGCGAATCCGTGTGCTGCTATTCGATGCCGTATAATTCGATCAGATATCGGTAGCTCCAGCTTTTCTTAGATGAAACGAATCGTAACCGATCCAAAAGTTTGATGTTTCTTATATAACGCGCGGACCGCTCCTCGGTTGACCCCCAACTTTTTCACGATCCCTCGTTGCGAAATGTGTTTCTCGCAATCCACTACAACTAATTTCCGGAGCTGCAGTCAAATTTGTTTCCCTTCCATCCTTTTTGTAATAAAAATCACCTGATTCACGCGTAATATCATAACCAAGTAAAACGGTTATAAAACGTCACTAAACAGTGTTGCAGGAACATTGAAATGTTAAAACAAGATAATCCGAGGGGTGTATCGATGTTATATTATACCAAAGAGACATCAGGCTCAAATATTTCCCCAATTTACTGTGCTATAATTTTTGCGCATAAACCGTTGGAAAAACAGCGCCACCTTGTCTAGGTTTCTTCAAACTAAAATTGACAGACTATCAAATCTCAAGGCGCGTAGGTGGCGCCATCAACATACGAATCGCCAAACTAACGGAAACAGGTAATTAAATGGCGTTACGAAATTTACACACGGGCACTCCAGCTTGGATGTCTGTCTTGATTATACAAACCGACTATCTAGGTGGGCTTTTTCTTCGTCACACCGAATTGCATCAAAGCTGCGAAATATGTAGCAATTTGAACGTGTTTAATATAGCTATGTTGTAATATAGGTGGTGACACGAACACTATAACTAGGAAAAACTTTTAAACCAAAATGTAACATGTGTTTCAACGGATATTATATCTTACAAAGCATGATGCGCAAAACTATATGGTAGGCTTTTCCTTTTGCCGGGTACTGTATATAGACGCCACCATGTTCCTCAGGTTAAACACCAGCTTCGAAATTGATTTGGGCACCAATGCAATTCCGTTCCAGAACTGGTTCTCGAACGTTAGCCTGGTTTGTTATAACCGAAACAAATGTTAAAATACACTACGAATCGCTCTTCGTGCAGTCGCTTCCAGTTCACTTCCAATCTGTGAATCAATGTTTGATTTGTATATTTTGTATCGAATACTTAACAAAATGTTTCTTTTCGCGAAATCGAGGGAGCAAAAGAAAATCACGTCAACTCAAAAGCACGGCATGCTCCGATTTCTCTGAATACTTTCAAACGTTCAATAGTTTTAAATATCTGCTAAGTCATTCGGTGGACTTCCAATGAACTTTGTTGTGGACTTTCCTTGGACCATCACTTGAATTTTCTCTAGATCTCTTATTTATTAATTGTTTGATTTAATTCTTCTGAGTACACACAAAGAATAACGATGCATTAAAATTAAAAACCATTGCCGTAACCAAAAGTTGCGTTGGTTCTTTTTCTAGAAAGCGGTTTGCTTTCAAACCAACAACCTCCAAAACCGTCAATTCAAAATTTGGCCGTCGTCAGCATTTAAAAGTTGAAATTTTTAAAACGAATTGTAGAACTGTCAAATTGAAATCCGTGGCATCGTTGAAAATCAAATCAAATTATTTTTTATTCTCGAAATGAACTTTCATCCAGAAAATGTCGTGTGATGAAAATAAAAGTATGCTATACTGGATTGAGATCAAAAATGGTTTTAACATTAAAAGTTTTCTTTTCAGATGAATTGCCAGAACTGTTAAATCGGGAAACAGTGACATATTCGAAAATTAAACCATCATTTTTATTTCAATATGAGCTTATATCTAAAAAAAGTATCGTGCCATCAAAATAATGTTGTTTGGATTGAAATAAAAAAATTGTTTCAACATATGCGTCTTTAGTTTTCAGCTAAATTTTACAATTTTCAGAGCGACCGGAGGCCGACGTCCTTCAATGTTAGAGCTATCCCTAGAGATCCATGTTGGAACACTTTCACCATCTCCCCAAAGCACTCTCTGGCATCTGGCTGCCGCTCGTAGTCACTCGCAACATAGGCTGCAAAAATAAAGTGGGCTTGTTATCAGTGACATGGCTTTTTTTTTGCTTTACACGAACCGATGAACGTGCTAGACATCAAAAATATTCCGTGTCAAGAATCACAGAGTATTTTATGTCCAACTTGCACATCGCGTACATGAGCATTGAGCTGGGGCAACAAACAACGCGTCTAAACACGGTTGCGGACAAATACAATGTAAACATTCAAACGATGACGACGTGATGAGAGAACGACGACTTGCTGTGCTGTGGATTTGACAGTTCTACACCATGGTAAAAGAACACACTTTTAAATTTACACTGAACCTGAACCAGTACAGCACTTTAAATCAAACGTCATTTCTGTGAAAGACGGTAGGCAGATGATTTTCGCTTTTTAATTTCCATGAGGCGCAATCCCTTTCGAGGTAGAGTGCCAAACTTTGTACAAAACAATATTCCTTTTTGGTGTGTTCTTATATGTCGATGCGCTCCTTTCTTTTCCGATGGCTATGGCCAAAATTCCGGAGAGAGGGGTCCGTTTTGTAAAATTATGGAGCACACAGAAATCAATGAAGCTTTGATTTGTTTTCATATCTTTTATCGTTTTTTCCCACTGATCGACTGAGAAGTTGAGCGCTAATTGAACAATTGTAACAACTGTTATACACTAATCAGTGACCAAATATAAAAAGTCGATTCAAACGAGAAATTAAAAAACAAGTGACTTGTGTAAAATTGTCACAAAAAAAAAGATACTAAAGGGACCTTTCATTAGAAATAGAGACTTTTTAGACACTAACACACTTAAACTATCCTGCCGACCTTGACTGTGTGGATCTCGGTTAAAGATTGTTTGCTGGAATCTCAGCAAAAATTAACATTTGATATCAACGGTACTCTATGGTACTGCTGTAAACAAACTAATTTTTCCCTGATATGTCAATATGTCAGTTCAATTTAATTTGCCGTGCGTTCGGCTGTGCGTATCTCGGCAAAAGATACGGATGCAAGAAAAAACATTCTACCATTCAGGCCAAATGATCGATAAACCAGCGATATGGTTCTTTAAGGTGAAATTAGAGGGAGTCTTTTTTCCATATAATTTATAGGTTAGGTTAATTATCACTTCACGATTTTCTAGACTAAAATTCGCGAACAAAACAAAACAAACAACGCTCAAATTGCTAATCAATGGATGCTCCAGTGGAGCAAACGATTCTTGAAAACTTCACACCTGAAGTCCTAATACTATTTGAGAATTGTGCTCAGAAAACTTCGAAGTGATAAGTACTTAATCCCGTATGTCCTTAAAACGAACTGATCAGCACCAAAAGAAGAATCCTGCAACGGGCAAGGTGAACTAATCGTGTGAAAACCGACATCCAGACCCTTTGAAGATTTCAAACCAGACAAAATGAACCCTTAATCCTTGTAGTACCAGTGATTCTCATTTAACAATTCTAGACAAAATAGTCAAAAAGTCAAAAGTAACATTTGTATACAATGCCACACGCCACTGAGAAAATTTCACACTATTGTGGCAGTTTACCGAACTTTCAATAGTTGGGATTAACGGATTTTGGCAAATGGGTGGCAAGTTCCGGAAATTTTTTTACCGGAATACTGTAAAATTTCACCAAAATCCGGTAAATCGGATAACCGAACGTTCAGCTATTGAAAGTTCGGTAAAAAATTACCGAATAGTGTAAATTGTGTAAACCGTGTAAACCGAATAGTCTAAGTGTGCATCTAGCGTATTTTTCTGGGATCTGCTTTGTTCCTACGTGCCAAAATAGCATCCTTAACATCAGATAGAGGGGAGTTATGAACCTTCGCGTCGGTAGTAGATATATATATGCTGGCAACCTGGCATCCAGGAATTACGTTTTAAATCATTGTTTACAATAGTTACTTTCGATCTTTTGACGATTTTGTCTAGAATTGTAAGCAAATCCGTTTATATCACTCGGTAAAAGTCGATGTAAAACACAAAGGTTTCATAAATCGGAAAGAAAAATCTAAAATCATTACTGAACTTATATCGACGTCGCAAAACTTACTAGATGGCATTCCAAATAAATGAATTGGATAAAAAATAATTCAACTTCATGTCCACCGAACAGGTGCCACCGGACGCATGATTTACGTGACTACGGGCAGACAACATTCGTTTTCTAAAACAGGATGCTCGTGCCAAACAGCTAATACATTACTTACTTGAATTATACGTCACTCCGTCTATACAACTGCAACGGAAAGGAAAAGAAATAAGTCAGCAAAACTAATAAAAGTTCATTATAGTTTAAATTTACCGATAAATAAAAACCAACAACAGCAGAAAAAGACGCCAGCAACAAACCTTTTCGCATATAAACAAACATCAAAACCGAATAGTACACTGCTTTTAAAATAAACAAATGCCGTCTTGTCTCTGGTTGCCAGCGAAACCACGAAAAAAACAAAACCAAAAACCAAACACCGCCAACCCCCGCCGAATGCTCTTCCCATGCCCCATTAACTAATTGCAGCTGAACTCATATTTTCCGAGCAAGTGAAAATCGCATCACACGCTCGAATGTCGCCGATCTGTTTTGGTCGGCCGTGTGTCCTGTCTGTGCGCATTTTCAGCTGCTGCCCGACAACGGCATTGATCAAACGCGACTTTCTCCGATAGAGGAAAAATATCCGCAGAAATTCGCATTCCTACGTTTTTCAATCCTGTGCGCGATATAAAAGATGAAATTCCCTCAACACTTTGATTTCAACACCTACCGTGCGTACTTTCTTGTTCGCGACACTTGTCACGTGACGAGAACCGGCAGGTGGATGACCATCCCGAGGGGACACATGTTATCCGAGCCGCTGAAACGCTGGTGCTTGAATACTATCGTGAACAACTGGCTGTCGATTCCGTTTTTTCGACAGATTCCACTCTGTAGAGGATAGACATTTCTTCCGATTTGATTGATCTAAATTTTCCGCTGGAAAATTTGTGCGCCCGATAAGAAGTGATGCGTTCTGAAACGTGCTTTCGTAAATAGATGGCGAAACTGCTATCCGGTGAATGTCGATGGAAAACCCTGGATTCGTGTTTATTTGGAACAACACGTAAAAGAGACGTTGGAAAGTATGAAACTGAATGACTACGATCAGGAAAGTGTTCAGAAATTGGTCGATCTGTGCTCGCTCCATGTCAAAGAACTTGTTAGATCAGCTGCAACCATCCACCAACGACAACACGGATCACATTCCTGCTAGATCTAGTGCTGTCAAATTTGCGCGAGCTCCGGAAGGTTGACATAACTTACGACGTGAAAAACGCCGGTCATAACTTCACCTCGGGTGGATCCATCACGGAAAAGGATATCAAACTAACGACGCAAGGCATCGAACGATGCTACGAACTTACGGAATTTCGCCTGCATAGTACAAAGCTGGAACCGATGATGATGCGATGGCTGGCGGCTGCCATGGACAAGGGGTGCCCAAATTCTGACCACGATTGCATTTCCACACCGTCGGTGCGGTGATGTCGGTGTGCGGGCATTCTTTGATGCACTTTCGCCCGACTCGCTGCCAAACATTAAGGAAGTGATTTTAACGAACAATTTTCTGTGTAAGTTTTCTTACGGTAAAATAATATAATTTAATGGGCGAATTTTGTTATGTTTTAAAGCTGTTCTAGCAAACGCACCGTGCTTATTTATTTAATCATTAGTGTGGTGACATAACCTGTAAAGGTTTTGTATCGTTTCGTTTAAGTTTTCTTTATTTCTATTTATCATGTTTTTGGGTGTCTTCTATCATGAGATCTTCAAAACCGGACTTATATTTAAGATTATAATCCAGGTTGATTTTTTAATTCTTGATCAATTCTTATTTCTACCACTTTATATAGTGCATGCTACATTGAAAAAGTATTTAGGCAAGAACCAGTGCTATAAACAGTCATTTTGTTTCATTTGGATAAATTTACCGATAACTTGTTTCAGAAGCTAAATTTTTGAATATGTATATGATAAAATTATAGCGCTTCACTGATACTACAACTATGTCTACAACTAGGGCATTGTCCTAACTGGTATATAGAATGTGTTATATTCCCTGTCATATTCTAAGGGCATCTTCAGCGGTGGTCTATTTTTGGAACAACTTTATGCTTGATTTGCATCAGCATAACTTGAATAGAACCAGCTAAAATAGACCAACTTGGCGTTCCCCGCACCGGTGTTGTATTCCTTGTTGTTAAACCCGCCAACAAATGTCATCCTGTCAATCAATCAACATCATAGATCAGAAGTATGTTTATCAGAGGTCGCAGATTTTTCGCAAACTGTTTGCCAAGGATTGATTTAGCCAAATAATTCTTACTGCCAGTAGTGCGTCGTTAGCAGACGACGAGGAATACTTGTTCTTTTAGTTTGCCTGAAGATTTAACAACATTTTGGAAATGTTATTTACGTCACAGAATTTCCACCAACTTATTAAAAGTTTAGCAAATCGACCAACTTCCCAGATTTTTACAATTTCTCGTAAATTATTGAAATATCTATGTTATTCGGCTTTCTATAATTAAAGATGTACCAACTGAGATTCCAAATAACTCCTGGAAAAGTGAATCTGCTTCTCAATGTTCCCGTAATTTCCAGAAAGTTGTTTCTATTCTATGGATGATTAGCCAAATTTTTGGAGGTTCAAGTTTCCAGAAAAGTTGAGAATATTATCGGCAATTCAATGGGCTTCTCTGAAGCTCCACCACTTCTCTTTTCAAAAGAGGGCGAGCAAACTTCATGATTATCTCGAAACTTCCAATAAGTTTATTCAACTTCCGAGAAGCTTCATCAGCCTCTGCCAAGTTTTCCACCCAATCTCCATAGATATTCCAAAGTTCATAGTAATTCAGAAAATAATTTTCTAAGAGATCATATTGTTTCTAGAAGCTTATATAAGTTCTGACCGATTCATGTAACTTTTTTTTATTAATCATTTATGCGTCCAGGCTCAATCGAATCAACCTACAGAGCCAAATTTTCGTATTTGTATACATCAGGTATCTTACACACTTAGAAATTATGAATTTTACACGAGACCTAATCCATGTTTGTAAATAGTCGGAGAACGTAAAGCCGGGGAACGTAATAATCGGGGGACGTAAAGAAAGATTTCGTGTAAAATTATGTCTCCTGCAGCTGACACATACGCAATTCGACAAAAGATGTGTTCGGTTGAATTTATTTTCTCATCTCTTTCAACACATTCTTATGCGCTAAAGGACGCTTGCATGTGTCGGTCTCAGGGACAGAAATTTACACGAGATCTTCGTAGTGTGTAGAACTAAAGTTAGGGGGATAGAGCTGACTACTAGCGGCCGTCTCGAGGTTAATAGAAATAACAATTTAACGGATAGGAAGATGGGCGGGAAAATTCATGTAACTGTCGAGAATAATATAATATTTAAAAACGATTCCTGGAAAAAACAAGGATTTTTCAAACTTTGCCTCTAAGAAATACATATTGAATCTATCTTCCAGATATCATCGGTTTCCCCCAAAAAGCTGATCAAAACTGCCATAGTTAAATGTACCTTCTCTCCCAGAAGATAGGCCTGGATATCCTGTGAACCTGCCGAAAATGTCTATAAAACAAGGTTCTATAAAATGCATCTGTTTTCATTGAACATTTCAACATTTTTCATTTCCGAGCATCCGCTTTTACGGATTTCGGTGAAATCTTACAGATATCTGTAAAAAAATAACTGCATTTCGGTAAAATTTTACCGAAATTGTAAAATCGGATTACCGAACGTTCAGCTGTTGAGAATTCGGTAAAACTTTACAGATTTCTGTAAAATAATCTGAGTGTGTAGTGTTTTGGAATGGTATTTTTCTTGTTCCAAATTTCTTCAAGAATAGATCAAAACATATACCAGTTTTAAAATGATGCAAAATAGATCCGGTATAAAACAAAATTTACAACACCGGTGCAGCAATGTTTTTGCGTTTGGTCTAAAAAATAAATCCAAGCCACGATTTGGACCGCCGTTAAAGATGCCCCAATGATATGCAATGACGAACATCATTTGAATAAATATTTAGATGTTGCGCTCTCTCGTTATAGACCGTATTCAGCGGTATTATATTAGTCTAGTTTTATACCAGTTCCAAAAATGTAGACCGTCAAAAATGGATCAACTATTTCACACTTTCTAAATATTGTTTGTTGACGTCCGCGTGTTTTATTTTGATACTTCGCCTACTTTGCCTCGATTTGGTTGGAGTTAACCCATCTCGTTCAACCTCCAGGAAAGATGTAATGACCCACTGCTCAAAATATTACTAAACTTTTTTTTTATCATTTCTATGTTAATTAGCAGCAAAATAAGCAGAATAAGGCACAATGCGTATCTCCGGAAAAATAATAAATTTACATAATTGAGATGTTTTGCATCGAAAGTGTTGTCACAGAGTTATCTTGCATGAAGAAATTTAAAGTTATTCATAAAAATGTAGAACGTAGTTTAATAAGGACACACAAAAAAAAAACACATATAACAGCAGTTTAACGATGATTAAAATCTTTTTTTTTTCCTAAATTTTTGTTTTTTGTTTATGTTGACTTCTGTTGACTTTGGTTGTGGGGGGGAGGGGGTTAATGAAAGGGTGCTTACATCACAGTGCACAAAATTGTGGATCTTCAAAAATTAGGAATGTCCGCTACTGTTCTAGATAACAGGAAATATTTTGGAACTTCTTCAAAAAGGTGCTCAATTCGGTTAAGATTTAGCAGAGTGACAGTTCAATGAAATTTCAGATAACCAGTACAAGAAGGTTCAGACGCTACGGAAAAGGTCAACATCCAATTTCTTTTGTAAGAACAATAGTATTTTTTGTTTTGTGTACCGTATTATTTGTTTACAGGCAATCATATCTATATCCTGAATATCCTCCAGCTATCTGCATTAATATTTTGTACATATTCAGAGCGTGACGTTCACCATTTCAACTTGCCCTTTTGGACTTATTTCAATTTACCCAAATGGATGTACACATTTGGTGCAAATCAGTACAAGAAATGCTTCAAATACTTCGAAAAATCATCATTCTAAGTAGGGTTTATCATAGCATTTCTCTGACTAGCCTTCATATGCTTCCATAGTGCACAAAACTAGGTAAAATATGGGAAATACAACTTTTCGGAGAAGATTCAAGCATCGTGTAAAAAATGTTTGCTACAAATAACATACATGATAAATATGAACAAAGCTGTGAAAGCACGTAAAGCTTTTTTCAACAACCTGTTAAAGCAAAAAATATGTGTTTAGGTATGTACAGGGTGTCTCACAATAGGTGTCACTCAAACAAAATGGGATAGCAGCAAAACAAATCTACCAAATCATTGCATTTATTTTTCATTTGAAAGATACATGTTATAGAAATAAACCATGTTAATTCAATTCGAATTCTTGATAACTTTCTCGAAAGTCTTGATAACTTTGCGCAAACGCTTTGTAAACCCGTCGCAGCTGGCACGCACAATTTCCTGAGGAATTTGGTCCCAAATATCAACCACATGTTTCTTGAATCGATCTAAAGTAAGCCCTTTCGTAGGGCCTATATGTTGAAGCTTATAACCTCAAACAAAAAAGTCAAGCGGGTCGAGATCCGGTTAAGATGCAGTGCAATTCTTCGCCTGTGATGATTTCCGCGCACCAGGCTTGTGTCTTCTTTGCCTTGTGAGCTGGAGCTGAGTCCTGTTGTAAACAATATGGTGTATTCCCATACAGCATTGAAGCATGAGGAAGCAGATGGTTCTTGAAAACTAGCTTGATGTAATATTCAGTGTTGATTGTTACGTTAGGTTCTATGAAGAGAAGAGGATGTTTTCCTATTCGTGAAACGGCGCCCCATACCATGATTTTGATACATTCTGATAGCGTTCTACACCTAGTTTATCTCTTTTGCCATACACACGATCATTTTGTTGATTATGTCTGTTCTGAAGGAAGAAGAGCTTTATTTATAAAATCTCGCAGTCACCGTGCAGAACCAAAAGATTTCCCAGTTCTTCGTTCTGACAGTTCGTTTGGCACCTCCTTTGTGTTGAATATGGACATTCCCAGTTTCCTTCAACCGTTTCAAGGTACGAAAAACAAAACGTTTACTCGCTCCGAACTGCATAAGGCTATTAAATATCTGACACGGTCTAAGCTTTTGCAAATGTAATTTTAAAACTTGCTCCCGTGTAGCTGATAAATATAAACAAACGGAATCGCTTATTTATCTTCAGCGATAATCTGTCAAAAATACACTCAAAACGGGAATCATCAATTCCGCTGTTAACATTACCTAGCTGAAATAAACCAAGACTGAAAAAAGGTGACATAATAGACACACTGTAATTTAGTGTTAAAAAATAAACAATCGTCGATCCTAAGAAATTCATACAACATGCAGACGATGTTCAAAGTTCACAACATTTGAGTTAAGTTCACATAACACATAAAAATAAGTTCGCAAAATTTCAGAAAAGTACAATATCAACAATTTTTAGGTAGAGCTTAAGAACATTTAGCTGAAATTCAACAAAGTTGAATACAAACTAGTTTGCATTAGACAAATTTCTGCGAAGCTCATCGAAATTCCGAAAAGTTATAAGCATAGATACCATAACTTCAACAATGTTTACAGAACACGTAAACAACGCGGAACATCAGCAAACTTCGTAATACTTTAGAAAAAAAATGTAACACTTTAACAATAATTTAAATTTTGCCTTTTCAAAGCCGCAGATCTGTCACGGTCCATTTCATCAATGTTTGAAAATCTTCAGAAAAGTTCAGTAAATTTCACAGAACTTTAAGAAAGATTGAACTAGAGCCGAAATCGTACAACCACAGATAAGTAACTTCACCAAAGATAACAGAACTTCGGCAATAAGTTTGAAGTTTCAGCAAAATTCACAGATCCAAATCCACACACAACAAAGAGCGCAGAAAAGGTCGTAGAACTCGTTGAATCAGTCATCCACGATTTTTTAACCCATGGTACATGGTAGAAGTTAAGCTCAGTTCGCAGAACTTCATATAGCTCTAACATATTTCAAAAAACTACTACGGAATTTTTTGAGCAAAGAATGCAAATCTTCAAAAGAGTTAAATAGACTTCAAAGGGCTTCAGTAAATTCTCAGAATTTCAGTTCAGTTAACGCCGATCTTCCAAATTTATTGGATTCCACATCCCACCGGCAAAGCGATAAGCGACGAAATTGTTGCAAAAGGGACAGGAAGTAAATTTCAACGATGACTACTGGTCAATGGTGAAAGGGTGGATCACCCAAGTAACCATGAGGCGGTAATAGCATGTATATATAGGGCATATGCATTACGTCTAGTGCATCATTGAAGTTGGATTAAAGCTGAAAAGGGCCCCACTACGATCGAACTAATGCTATATCTTTTGTAATGCCATACGACATTGCTAAAGTAGCATTATTGCATTGGCAATGCATCACTACATTCTTAAGTTAATCTAACGCTTCATTACTTGACAACTGTTGAATTGATGCGATCCCGCATTGCAATAATATAATGCTTGTGGTTATTTGAGCATTCAATAAGCAGCAAATAAATGTAGCTAAAGCATTGCTAAGGCTGAACACCCGAGTAGAATCTGAGATCAAATGGAAAACAAAATATGTTGTTGTGATGTTGCTGATAATGATTACTCAGGTTGCTGTCGTTTTGGAAGTTTAACATCAAAATTGTGAGCAAAAAATTATTCCTGTGACATCAAATTTAGAACTGATCCCGCTATCAGGAACAACAAAATGAAATGACAATTTGTTGTAAAAATTTTTCTGTTGATAACAAAATGAGGTATTCCACTCGATGTTCTTTAAAACAATGAAAACAAAACTATTTTTCTCACAGAAACATGTTAATTAGAGTCTTGAGTTTCGCGAAAGATCGATTTTTAAAGTCATTGTTTAAGTTTGGGTTTTAGGCCCTAATCCTGGATTAATTACTCAGGAAACGATATAACAACATTCTGGCGTCGAAAATAGTTAAACTTAAACTAAATGAATGTACTAATGAATGAATAAATGAATGAATGAAACCATCTCTGATGTGGGACATAACATTTCCGTTCTCGAAGTTTCACGCTATTTGTATCTTGACCTTAACATTGATATGCATAACACTATGTTCTGTATTATAGTGCATGAGAAGTATGATGGAAGATATAGAATAGAATAGTATAGAAACTATATTTCAAGAATATTAAACTTTATCTTCAAAATATTATCCCATTTCAGCTTCTGACAGTATCATAGACATGGTGCATCTGGTGCGCCGACGACCAATCGAAAAGCTGGACCTCCGTCTGAACCCAATTCTCACTGAAGGTGCCATTGGCGTATTAACGATGATATTCTATCTACCGCTCAAAGAGTAAATATGACTGCAAATTTGAACAGCATCATCTATTGACTCATTAAAAACAAAATATCTTCTTACGTTATCTTTATTCCTCTCGCAAAGGCTTAACCTAAGTTGCTGCTCAATCGACGAGGAAGTCGAAGAGTATCTGCTAACTTTGTTGCGATTCAATAAGAGTATCAAATTTTTGGATTTCTCTTCCAATAAGCTGGGACCAGCCATGGGCAAACGGTTGATGGAAAGGATTTACGAAAATAAAACGTTGCAACGATTCGATCTACGAAATACGGAAATTTCAGCGGACGTGCGCGCCATCATCGACGAACTGGTAATGGAGAATCGAGATACTCATAGTCTAAGTGATTGGTGAAAGCGGCCTTGTTGCGTGCTGAAAGACTACAATTACAATTCATAATCTCCGATATGAAATATTACTCAGATAAGCGGAAATCGTATATAACTGTATGGAAAACATTGTAGAATGCTACATTTTAAGTAAACTTAGCATATATTTCAAATAAATTTGTAAACCGTATATGAAGTCAAATTAACTTACTTCTGAAAAAATGAATGCACAAGCAGGCAAGTATTATTTTCTATTTTATTTAACTTTCGGGACAACAAACGATGCCACTATCGTGGTTATACCATAGAACTAACTCTAAAGTCCCACTCGGTTCCAAACGATTGAATTTGGAACATAATACATGAAGTTGTTGTTGTTTGTTAGTTTTTTCCCTTGTTTTCCTGACGTTTCTTGTAGGCGGGTAATTTTGTTGTGTGTTAACTTTAGGCGATAGGGAAAGAAAGATCTTGCACTGAAAGATATATCCAATGTAGATAGATTTACACCGTGTCCATTATATTCTTATACAAATTTAAAATTCGATTGTTCGAATGTAATTGTTTTTATTGAAAGGTAATATTACATTGATGAATAACAACACATGTTTCAGAATACCTTTTTGACCAGCTTGGGCCAAAGTAAACACCTTGTGCTTGTTTAATTTCGACTGCATGTATGACCACACAAAATAATCCAAGGGGTTTAGATCTGGTGAGCTGGGAGGCCATTTTAGCCAAAAAGTTGCATACTCATACAGCCAAATTCTTGTATGAGAAAGCAGGACGGAGCGCTGAAACATGTAATTAACGGGTGTCCACTAAATAATGAGAACGAAAAGAATGGGTCAGGAAAAAAATACCAGTGAAGTTTTGTTCAAACTGATTTATTTTATTAAAAGGGTCAACTTAAATCTTCAAACTAAGTTTAGTGAATATTGTCATATGGTCCGTGGTCCGCCGTGCGGTGCAGCTTAGTCGTTATGCTGGAACATGACCGTTGGACGGCAGCCACATCGATTTTTCGGATGCAGCTTTTGATCCTGTTGGTAAGTTGCTTGGTGTTCTTGGCCTTCCAATTATCCTTGTATACCATGGAGCTCAAAAGACCGAAGAAATCCTCGATAGGACGGCACTGTGGCAAATTTGTCGGATTCCGGTCTTTTGGGACATATGGTATATTTTGGCTCTCCAAAAACGTTAGCGTTTTTTGCGTAGTGCGATGATGCCTTGTCCAGCCAAAACACGTATTTGCCATCCGAGTGATGTTGTTTAAGAAATGGGATGAGTATTTTCTGCAAACACTCTCTTTGGTACACCTCCTGGTTGATGGCCAAACCGCTTGGTTTGAACCACGGCTTCGAAATACCCTTATCGGATATTACGATGTATAACATAACCTTCGATTCAAATTTGTGCTTGAACTTATACATTACTTTTGGAGGAGTAGTAGATTTGTCCTTAGTGTAGAATCGGTCGTTTCCCGGTATCTGAGACTTCGAAAGAGGAAAGTAGCTTTCGTCGTCCAGAACGAAAGATTTTCCGCCGTAATTCCGAGTCATCCAGCGGCATTGGGATTTCACGGTTTGAATCTGCTCATCTGTGTACTCTGGGGATCTGGTTTTCTTTCTACACACTATTCCTTCTTTCTTTAGCGTCTTGCAGATGAGTGACTTCGAACAATGGAACTTTCGGGCTGCTTCCCGTTGACTTACCGAATCCTTGTTGTTGAACATGCTGCGCAGCGAGCGGAGCGTTTTCTCATTCATTATTTTCGCTGGACGGCCGCAACCTTTCTTCCGGGTTACTCTCATGCATGCCAGGATACGGTATACGGTGGATACCGGAACTTTTTCACGACAAAAATGGTCCACCGTGTATTTTTTTCCACGATCTTCGTTCGCTTGAAAGAATTGTACAACGCGCGCGCGCAGTTCTTTCTGTTTCGACGGCATGCTGAACACGACTGAACATGTTAGAGTGAAATAAGAGTGTATGAAAATTTTTTGGAGAGTGCAACGATTCATTCATCTAAAGTGACATTTCTATGCGGCCGTTTTTGTTCTGATGGAAAAGTATTGAAATCATTCTCATTTTTTAGTGGACTCCCGTTAACCTTCCCGTATATTCATTCTAAGCTTGGCTACACGACAGTGTGCAAAACTTCAGTAATAATATAAAACGTTGATCTTAACGCCCCTCTCGATGAAAATGAGCGGTAGCTTGCCGCGCTTGCAAATATGGGGTATAATTTGAAAAGCTAAGATACACATCGAACACTTCTGGAAATCCGTCCAACTTAAGCTTCGTCAACGAAGTTGATATCATAGCATGCAACTTTGAATCTTTGCCGGAAACGTACATCAGATTTGAGGGTAAAGCAAGTAAGATTGGCTTGTCATTAATGCGTCAAAGATAAAATACATTAGAGAAAGAGGCCCTCGAGTTAACAATGTTCCTCGCATCACAAGTTCAAATTAACGATGTTGAAATCGTGGTGGTAGACGAAGCCGTGTATCTGCGTTCATTAGAGACCGCTGATAACAACACTAGCAGAGAGATACAAAGGCGCATTATGGTTGGCAATCGTGCCTACTTTGAATTGCGAACGACGCTAAGATGGAATTAATTCGCCGAACTCTAAAATTGACCATAAACAAGACAATAATTAGCCAGGTAGTCCCTTCGGTCACGAAACAAGGACATGGACTACACTGATAAAAAATCAATAATAATTTCTATGTTTCCCACACATGAGTATTTGCAATTTGGTGAACAAATGATATTACAAAATATTCATTTGACACATAAACCACACTTGCTTATATCGAATTATTTAAAGTAGAAAGGTTATCAACTTTCAACGTAAAATAACTACTTAGTCTGTTACTAGAAATTAGAAGAAAAATTAGTATTTTCTAATTTCTAGTTTCAGGTATTCCACTAAACAGCTCAAACCCTCTAGGATTTACTTAGTGTGGTCAGCTTTAAGCCTCTTTCGTTTTGAATTTATAGACATATTTGTTGAAATTCAGTCAAAAATTTATAAATGAACGAAAATCTTAGCCTCTAAAGATATATTTTGCGGGAGAAATATCGCAGTTGATCAGTTGTTGAACATTTTGCAAAAATATGTTGAGCGTTTTCACTGCTAATACCGAGTAAGCCTCAATATCTTCAATAACGGCACATCTTGTTTTTATTTTCCGATTAATACTCCGTAGACTAAAAATGATTTTCTTTTTTTTTTATACTTAAGAACTCCTTCAATATTAGTAATTATTTCAAAAACCGGGAAAGGTACAGGGTGGCAAATGTTTGCAGTAATTGACATGTTTTCGAAAAAATACACCAGTTGGTCTTATTTGCCTTGATGTTATTGTGGTTTACTAACATTAGTTGCATATGGGAATTGTGAATTATTTAATAAAAAAAATCACCTACCCTTTCGACGACTGTAGTTAGACGATTCCGGAAACCGCCTCATGCAAGTAGCAACATGTTTCGATCCATAGATGTCATCACTGATTTGATTTTAACTTTGAGCGACAGAATGTGGTGCGACGGGTTCTAATGGTATCCGGGTTGATGAAGTTCCACACAAAATGATCCCAAGGATTGAATTGGAACTGCAAGAGAGCCAAATTCCTTCTTCCCAAAACTCCGGTTTCCACAAGCCATTTCTGTGTTTTCTTAGCATTATAAGCAAGGGCTTCGGCTTGTTGCAAGATGAAATGACTTCTTTGTCCACGGTACACTAACATCCTACAGAACCTTCAAATATACATCGGTGGTAACCTTTAGTCCTTGATCGAAGAAACACGGGGGCATTACATCTCTCTCGCTGGAGACTACGTCTAGAACATGAGTCGGAAAATTTGTTGAATTTGTTTGTAGGAACCTGACTACGATCTGGTGCGTCAAGGTCATTATATTGATTCAACTATTGATCCTGGTTAAAAAAAATTATCAGAAAAAAAAAGAGACGAACCAGTCTCCGGCTGAAAGTCTCTTAAATAAAGACATCTAATCTAATATATCAGAAAAAAAAAGTTTAAAGGAATGATATGGTGAGGATATTTCAACCGACTCAGTGCTTTTAAGCGTTCTTCATTCGCCGTTATTTGGTCGCAGCATTTATGAATTAGCTTCTGTGTAGCGTATACTACTTATAACCATGGTTTTTAGCCATTACTCACCGAATTGGGAAGTCCAAATACAAGATTTCCAGTGCCATGGACCTCACGGAGCTTGCTGGATTCTTTTTAATAATTATTTTTGACACTGCTCCGTTCAACCGTATTAGCACGGCAATTTTATTTCTTTCGGGTAGATGTGTTATGCCAATTTATGACTTTCCCAAACTTTTTTATATAATAGGCTGTTCTTTCCGACACATTTACTGACCGAATTATCTCCTTTACACTCTTCCTGGCGCGCAATAAAACGACGCCAGCTGACCGATTGCTCTCTTGTTTCGACATCTTTACGTATACTCAACACTGTCTGTTCACATCTGACACCGAACAGCTTGAGCTTTTGAAAAATCGTCAAATTGTTGACTCGTTAATTAATCTTAAATGAATGCAAGGAAAGGTAAATGAATTTGGAAGTCATCAGAAATCTGACGTATTTAAAGGACGAACACGAGATTATTGCAACACGTACAACTGGCTGTAACTTTTTGTGCATTGGACAGAAATTAACCAAATTTTGCACAGTTCCTCTTAAGTTTAAAGTAAAGGGTGTCCTACATTAAATTCCATCACCAAAAACGCTGAAGAAAATTACCCATTGGGTTATTCTCTTGAAAATTTGGGTTGAAGTAGTTTAAAGTGTTTTTTGTAGTTGTATTTTCGCTTACTTTCGCTCAGGTTTTCGAAAATGGGAAAAAATGGCGTCACAGGAAATGCAACGTCGCGAATTGATTTTGCACAAGCACCTGGAAAATCCTGAACTCTCTTATCGGGGCATCGGAAAACAACTGGGAATCGTGCAGTCAACGGTAAGTCGTGTGATTAACCGTTACTACGCAATTCTGAGCATCGAACGGAAGGAGCAATGCGGTCAGAATGGATGTCCTTTTGGTGATCAGAACCAGAAGCCGTGAAAGGGTTTAAGCGGAATCCCAATGCTTCGGTCAGGGATGTGGTCAAAAAGTTTAATCTGTCCAAGTCTTTCGTTCAGAGAGCGAAGTGCCGGGAGGGACCGCATACGTACAAAGTGCAGAAGGCTCCACATGACGAACTTCAATATATGATGGGAAACTCACGGGCCTGGAAACAGTACACCCAGATGCTGACAAAGCCTTATTGTCTCATCGTGGATGACAAGACTTACGTCAAGGCGGACTTCCGGCAGCTTCCAGGCTCCTGTTCTACACCGCCCAATTTGATGTTCCAAACTTTGTTTGGCTAGCAGAAAATTTCAAAGTTTGCTAAGAAATACAGGGTGTCTCACAATAGGTGTCACTAAAACAAAATGGGGTTACAGCAAAACATGTAGGGCCAATATGTTGAAGCATATAACTCCAAACAAAGAAGTCAAGTGGGTTGAGATCCAGTGAAGATGCAAGCCATTCTTCGCTTGTGATGAGATAGGGCAAATTTTCCGCGCACCATGCTTGTGTCTTCTTGGCCTTGTGAGCTGGAGCTGAGTCAATAACAATATGATGTGTTACCATACAGCGTTGAAGCACGAGGAACAGATGGTTTTTCAAAACCTGCTCGATGTAATATCAGTGTTGATTTTTACGGTCGGTTCTATGAAAAGAAGACGAAGTTTTCCTTTTCGTGAAACGGTGCCTCATACCATGATCTTCGCTACATTCTGATAGCGTTCTACAGCTAGTTTATCGAATATTAGATTGAATATTTTTGCTAGACACATCGATGGTTATTTTATTGCATGTATGGACCGAAACATTTCTGCTTCTTTGGACCCTGGCTTGCGTTCAACACTCCGTCAACTTGTACGGCTTGTATTTCAGATCATGGATGAGGAGGCTGTTCATTGAAGCAGGGGACATTTGAAATTGTTTGTTCAATTTACAGCCAGATATGGCCGGATTACGTCTTATTCGCTCCTCTCACACATTTGATCTTTTCTTCTGTTATGGCGAGTTCGTCTAGCACCTTCTTGGTGTTGAATATGGACATTCCCATTTTCCGGAAAACCGTTTCAATAGTATGACAAACAAACCGCTTACTCACTCCGAACTGCTTAAGGCTATTGAATATCTGACACGTTGTCTAAGCTTTTGCAAATTTAATTCTAAAACTTGCTCTCACATGGCTTTCATGGTAGCTGACAAATATAAACAAACGGAATCGCTTATTTATCTTCAGCGATAAGCTGTCAAAAGAATACACTCAAAACGGGTATAATCAATTCCGCTGTTAAAATTAGACAGTTGAAATAAACTAAGACTGAAAAAAGGTGACACCTATTGTGAGCCACACCGTACATGATTTGGCAAACGGAGGACTGTAAACGGGTAGATCTACCTCAAGGAGTGTCTACAGAAGCGTCTACTTCCTCTGCTGAAGCAAACGCGAGTTGCCCTACGATCTTCTGGTCGGATCTAGCTTCAGTAGCACTATTCAAATGTTGTCCTGGAGTGGCGAAGCCAATGGAGTCACTTTCGTACCCAAAAACATGAACCCCCTTCCTCCCCCAAAGCACCGTTCCAAAGCACTGCAGTTCCTAAGGCCAATCGAAAAATACTGGGATATTGTGAAGCAGGCACTACGGAAGCCAAGATGGAAGTGAGTGAAGTGGCGTGAAAAAAGAACAAACTTTCGACATTTGCTTCGTATCGAAGTGAAATGTTCGTCAGCAACAGGCACCATCAGTGGATTTGAAATTACAAGACTGAGATGCCTCTAAAAACGTCTTTTTCCTATTTCTTGGAGCAGCACAATGAAAAACCACTATTTTTGCATGATTTAGGTTCGTTGCAACTATCACGAAATAGCGATGCTGACAACAACTTCCGCAACCTATTTTAATCCGATCAATACATGGAGATTTTATGGTGAACTAACTGTGTCTACAATTATTCCGTGTTCACCCTTTACCCGTACGGGAAAAATAAATGAAATTGAAAGTAATCGGTAGCGGACAAAAGTTGCCTTGTGTTGGGTGCTGTCTAAGAAAGTGAGGCCTGAGATTTTGACTCGATTCTTAGCCTTTCAAACCCCTTTTGCACTAACAAAAAATGTAAATTTTGCATGAATTTTAACAGACGCGTCAAATTTCCTCCGGTCAATTTGTCAAGCCAAACAACGATATTGTTTGCACTCTTTCATGCATCAGACCTGCTTTAGGCAATATCTGGCTTAAATTGACATGCAATATTCCATGAATATATACCAAAGTTCAACGCCTCTTCTTATTGGCAAATTTGGGCCACTGATTCCGTTTAGACGAAAACAAATAGAGATGACTGATGGCTGCACATTCGCCTATCAAGGTATACAGTTTAAAAAGGTGGAGTAAATTTCTGTTAAATATCATGCATCAAAATGGAGCGTCCCAGAACACTCTAAAAATTAAAAAAAATCTGAGACATGTCATCCCTTGTCTAAAATATTAAATGCAAACGCTGGTCTTTTGTAACATTGTGTTTTGCAAGTTCTGGTTCGTGTGGAATGAAATACAGTTTTTCGGTTTTACAGGCATCTATGTTTATATCACAATTAAAAATCAGATTCATTCCTCTGTTTCGGCAGGAGGCAGCAGCATCCAACGCATCCTTTATTTTTTAGAAAAAAAAAGTTCGTAAACATTTATGAAGTTTACACTGTAGGTTAACAAGGATCATATTGTCAATTTATTTGATAACGTTGCAATCACATGTCAATTTATTTGATAACGTTGCGATCACAGAAAAAAAAATAACTTTTTCAACCCGATTAGCCAACAATTGGCAATTCTTGGAAATGCAATTCTCTACACAATAGTAAGTTATGCTTTTCAGCCCAAGGACCACATTTTCAATTGAAGTCGATATGACATACATTTTTTTTCAAAATGTCAAAATGAACTAGTTGTATAGCTAACTCGTTTATTGCAAAAAAAAAAAAATGCCTAACAAAAGCGAACGGTTGAAGTTAGACTTGATGGGAGTTTTTTTTTGTTTTCCAGAGAGAGGGTATCAGTTTTCTTTCAGTAAATGATTCATGTTTTTTCTCTCCTTATATTATTATGAAATCAGATTGACCGAACAACATGTGTTTTTTTCTGTATAAAGTTCTTTTGACTAATAAACATCGAGGGGGCTGGAGAAATACTATTAATATCGAAACAACCATTGTACTTTATACTATAATTCTTATAACAATTTGTACTATCTCAATGACTAAACCTTACACTTATTTCTGCTTCTTAAATTTACATAACATCTCAACGAATATGGCCTGCTAAATTCGATTTTTTCAGGTTTTACAATCATCTTCCTGGTAGCCCTCACAGTTGGCGGATGATAAGTACGCAGTGCTTTCAGCGGAGAAAACTTAATTGCTTTTTCATGTGCCTGTTGATGCTCATGCATACGTTGGCCATCATCGAAACGTATCCTACAGTAAGGACATAGGAACTGTTCATTACGCAGCAACATTCCGGAATGTTTCTCCTTAACAAGACGAGGGTGCTGCATCTCATGCCTTAGCTGAAGGTATTCATATTCGAAATACTCGGTGCAAAATCTACACTCGTACCGGTCTTGTTTGCTAGTGTGCGTCTGTCGTGAATGAAGCAACACGTTATCCGATGTAATACCACAACTCAAACATACGCGCTCGCTAATTTCTGATTTTAGAGATTCGAGAAAGCTGCAAAACTGAGGACGAGTTTTTATAAGCAACCGTGCCTTTTTAATACTTTTAAATGCTTCGAATAAATTTATCTTCAACATCTGTATGCTGGCTACAGTTTCCTCGTTTAAATCCTGGCTGAGTTGATATTTGAACAGACATACCAAGTGATACTGTTCTACAAAAACAATATCGAAAATATCGTTTATGGGTTTCTTACAGTGTTCGCATAGAGTAAAGTTGATAAGTGTTTTAAGCTTAGTTTGCAGATTTGATTCGAAAAATGTTTTAAGCCAGGATAAAAGATGCCCAAACTGTTGTTCATTCGAATGATGATCTGTGGCCCATGCTTCGTCTCCATCGCCTGTCAGATCCACCACAACATTTGATTCAATCATTTCACAGTCATCATCACTTAATCGCTCCAATACGCCTTCCGAATATTGTAGTGTTGATGAAATTTCCTCTTCCACAAGCTTATGGTGCCCGAGGAAATCCTTCGAAATACTTTCACCTTCCACATCTTCAAACAATCGAACTTCCATTTCCACTGACAAGCGGCCTGCTATAAGCAACGTGTTTTGATGCTGTTGATGCGTTTATTTCTGCGTTTGGTGGTATATTTGAATCTATTTACACTGTTTTGCAACTTAACAAATTTGACAACTCCTATTACGACGAAGGCAGTAGGTAAACAACAACCCATACTCATCCTACTAGTAGAATAATAATTAAGCATATCCTCGTGTATGTGGGTCACTTTGGTAGGACTGTATTTGTTCACCTGTGTACTCCAAAATTGCTGCTGTGTTATGCGTTTTGCATACATTTTGGCAAAAATTTCATCGATCTATATTCTAATTCATCGAATATAACAATTGACTTCATCGAATAGGATTGATTTAAGACCAAAACCAGTTGGCGTCTATGCAACAAGATCAAGAACCTACGCAATGGTCCTACATGGTAATAACTACCGATCTGTTAATGTAATAATAATTAATAATTATCGGTTCAGACCAGAGACCGAAATTTTCGCCTACTTCGCCTACGTCCTTTTCCTTTTCCACCCGCTTGGAGAAACAGATGAGAATGTGAGAAGCGAGAGACGCTCACAGCAGTTTTCGCGAAAAAAGCAACGGCGATTTATATCAGCATGAGTAGCTGATAAATCGTTTCTTTTTCAGTGAATGCTAGATGCCGATATTTATTCTTCACTTACTTTTTGACACCAGAAAATGCACCCGTCTTCATGCTTGTTTTATTCTGACATTATAATTCTATAATGATGGTCCATGGCGGAACCAGTGTGCACCGACTTAGCCTTATTTACCGTTTTTGCTTCTCGTATACGATCTAAGCATGTTTTCAGTGAAAAATGTGGCATGAGAAAATATGTTCGTTGAATTTTGGAGAGAGATATTTTCGCATATGGGTCATTCCATATCAAGTGACCGGAGAAATGCATCGACCCTTTTCGATTCGAACCAAAATCGGCTGATATACTTGTTCTAGGCTATTAATCAAAAATCCAAAGTTTTAGACCAATCGGTGAACCCCTCGGCCCATGGGCTGCCCCCATTTTTTTGAGATTTTTGAAAAGTCAATATATTGTTTATTAAATATCTCGATGAATAAAAGAGCTACAAACAATGTTAAATACTTTTCTTGACGGAAATTAAATTTGCTACCAAATAAATATGTTTTATATTTTTTACAATGTTGCCAACATTGTTATTTTTGTGGTTGAAATATTAAATTGCGTTTTTCTCAAAATGCCCCCACGTTTTTTTTCAATTTTTTTTTGGCTCCAATGTGTTAAGCAGACTTTTTTACATAAGAAACACTTATCGAGACAAAACAATTTGCTCCGTCATGGAGATATTGATTTTTAAACATTTCATGTCTTAAACATTTGTTTATTCTACCACTCTTATATAATCTGTTATATTTCATCAAGGCGGATCTAACAAAAAAGCACCGCTTAAATTTAAAAAAAAATAGCAGTTTTACATGGTCTACTAATTTCGGTGGCCTACTAGAAGAATTTCGGTGCTTTGAGAGGTTAGTGCGAACAATGAAAAAGTGCATTAAAGAGAAAGGAATTATCTGTTCCTCTAACTCCAAGAAAGGCCATCGTGTTTCATAAGACATAGTGCAGAAAGTAAAAGCGTTTTACCGTGAGGCCAGAGATGCCATTATGCCAGATTTATCTGGCACTGGGACTTTTTGAAATTAGAACAGATTAAAAAAAGCGTCATTCAATCCTACTCCACTAAAGCATTAAGTGATCTGCGTGACTGCAGTCCTCGTCCACTGAAAACGATTCATAGCAATTTTGTACGAATGGGTAGTCCGTCAAATATTTAGCATTGGTCAAATAGTGTAATTCCACGCTTGACTGTTACTAAAGAATGCGAGTATACGAGTCAAAAAATGACTCATTTTGGGATAACATTTGTAAAGGGCGTATCAACATTTGTAAAACCTCTTTGACGCTTTTCAATTGCTAGTTCAAATTTTTACATATCCGTGTATTGCCAGATTTTTTATTTATGATATGCCAGATATTTTTCAAAATCTAATGGTAAGCCTGCGTGAGGCAGACGTGAGTAAAGAACTGGCTGGTAAGAAGGAGGTAAAAGTGTTCGGAGGGAACATCTCGTATCCTCAAGCAGAAGCGATTAGTTCTGGCGAACCTTAGCAAAACACTCTGCGCCCACCAGAGTGAAGAAGCCGCATTTGTTAGGAAGCATGACTTTATTGCAGCGAAACAGGGAGAGTTCTACCAGTTCACTCGGGACAAATTGACCGACGGAGAAGTTCTGGTTGTGGCCGACTTTGGAAAACTTTTCATTTGTTTTTCAGGTATTACATGAACATTTCTCCTCCGCTTCCCAACTACTGTAAAGATAGATGTGACTAAGGATAGTGACAATCATGGTTTTAAAACATTTGCAAACATTTGAAATAATGCTCACTCCCAGCAGTAGATCTAAAGAAGTCTGATTAAGATTTTCAAAAATAAAGTAATTGACATTAATATCAAATCTACAAAGAGTATTTTCATTAACGCACAATATCTTGTAACGCAAACTTTTCATTTGCTTTTCGGGATAGTGTACAAGGGGTCCACTACAACAATTCTCATGTTCCATTGAATTGTGTTATCATTTCGGATACCATGGATCACAACACAGCAACCTTTTACGCTTTCCGAAAGAAATTCCTAGAATTTTTAAATATCAGCTGACTAAGCTGACAAAAATTTTCTAGTTCTCTGGTACGGTGTTCTACAGTACAAAATGAGGTTTAACATCTTGAATGGTACAGTAACCATCGAGAACACTTTGGCGTTCCAGCTGAATGGCAACTTTTTGAAACGGCATACGGTAAAGGTCCAAGCAATGGATTAGGTGGAACTCTAAAGCGATTGGCGACGAGAGCTAGTCTTCAAGGAACTACCATACAAACTCCAAATGATGATGATTGGGCACGCTGTAATTGCAACTTGAATGTGAAGTTTGTGGCATCACGGCAGTGCAAGAAGCAACAAAAAACATTTGGCAGTCAGATTTGATAATGCTCGATGCCACTGTTTTTATGAAGAGTATTTCGAGCTCAGAAACGGCTACCATTTTTGATCTGATTTTAAATAGGAAATCTGTTAACCTGTTCTTGAGTTAAATCGTGACATACCGTTCCATGTCATTTTTATTTTTTTAGAAAGATAGATAGCTTGATGATTCGATTGACAAAAAAATGAATCCTAGTATGAATATCTGTTTTGAAAAATAATCACAAATAAACGTAAGATGGCAACACTGAAGATTCTTCTCGAATTGGAATCTGGAAATAAATAATTGCTAGCACAATCACCTATTGTGATTGTTATTAGACCCATTTTCAGAAAACACTTTGAATATGTTAACACTATTTTTGAATTTTAATGCATTGAATATAGAAATGTTTAAAAATCAATATCTTCATGACGGAGCAAATTGTTTTGTATCGATAAATGTTTCTTATGTAAAAAAGTCTGCTTAACACATTGGAGCCATAAAATTGAAAAAAGTAAGGGCATTTTGAGAAAAACGCAATTTAATATTTCAACCACAAAATAACAATGTTGGCAACACTGTAAAATAATATAAAACATATTTATTTGGTAGCACATTTAATTTCCGTCAAGAAAAGTATTTAACATTGTTTGTAGCTCTTTTATTCATCGAGATATTCAATAAACAATATATTGACTTTCCAAAAATCTCAAAATATGGGGGCAGCCCATGGGCCGAGGGGTTCACCGATTGGTCTAAAACTTTCGATTTTTGATTAATAGCCTAGAACAAGTATATCAGCCGATTTTGGTTCGAATCGAAAAGGGTCGATGCATTTCTCCGGTCACTTGATATGGAATGACCCATATACAAGAGAGAGGATAAATGCAGCCAAGTGGACTGTCAACTTTTGATTCACTTGAAAGGAGCAAGTATTGTGATCAAGTATTGTTTTGACAAAACCAATTACGAACAAATAAGGGATTTTCTACTTCCATATTCAGTAAATGCAAGTATTTTCGGTGTATTATTTATTGCCTTATATTATCTTTCTTTAGAAACCGGAAGAAACCCACAGAATTCACTTCACATCGCGTGTTATTGCCACAATTTCGCTCTAAACAACTGATTTTTTACACGGCACTTTTCACTATGCTTTTTAATGAATATCTTCATACGGAATCAAAACAAATTACCAACATCGAAACCGAATCTTTTTTTAGCCTATTGCGCTGTTTACTTCAAGTTTGTACAAATACAAGTGGTGCCAGAACAATTGCTCAAATTGATGACATTTTTCAGGATTGGCAGATTGTACGATTTTGCGTTGTCCGGTCTATATACAGTGTCTATACTAAAGAATGCCTCGAAAGTGTTATGATAGCGCTGAAATGAATGAAAGAGAGTGAGCCCGGAGAGAATCTCTCAATGTTAGATTCGCCCTAATGAAAAAAAAAACCCGAGATTTATTCATGTACTCTGTAAAACCCTCTTAAACCGTAGAGGAATTCTTCGATCTGATCGTCGGGCGAATCTATCTTTAATTTCATCGATGAAACCGTTTTGATGTAGCTGGTAAAGTAGAGAACTTTCTATTGCCATAAACATGAGACCGTTGATGAGACAGTTCACTCCAATGTGTATCGTAGATACGGTTCGATGCTTTTAAAAGCCGAAAAGCATATCTCAACGGATGCTGTTACTGAAGGAATTGACAAAAGCAATCGAATCAGTCTTGAAATGTCCAAGAAGAAGTCATTGAGGTTGTTTATCATAAGCGTCTGCCTAGTTCCCGATACTTTTTTCCCTGCAAATTCTTCCTTGGATAAAGACTTTAATGCATTTGCCAGTCATGTTCTATCTGAACTTAGAGTATCTAGAACAGCTAGTATAAATCAATTCACTAATAGCTCTTCCGAATTTCCAAACACCCTATATGTACCGTAGATGGTAGTGAGGTTTTTGTTTGTTTTTGTGGAATTTATTTTGTTCTCCATGGATAAAAATTATTACGCACGATGAATAGTTTACGTTAATTAAATGGGTGGTGAGCCAGTTACACTTCAAAGCACTCTACTCCAAGCATGTAATCGGCAAACGTATTAAGCATATTTAGTATGGTGCGTCCAAGTAGTGAAGCACCATACTGCAAAAAATGAGCGTTGTAGGTTAACGTTTACCCTGTGCTTGGAATAGGGTCTTGGGGTGCTTGAGCCGATTCCTACCCTATGATGTCGATCTCGACACATGAGAATGGTCGAGTAAAAGCTTTCAGGCGCATTTGTGGTAGATGTCCCATCATCGGTGGCTGAGGTATCACTTTTCTGATCCTCCAGAACTGACAAAAGTTTCTTACACGACAGTAGACAGAGCGGAGACATGGAATGTAGTATTTCTGTCGTAACACATTCAAGACAGTTTGATGGTTCAGCTGACAGTACTGTTGGTGAATATCCAGAGCGATCAAATCGGTAACATGATGGTGTTTTGGAAGCAAAATCGAGTGTTTCGTTTGGTCTGCCACGAATTCGCACGCATCTATATACGTCCGTGCATGCGTAATACTCAAATTCTGGACTGAGCTTGTAGTGTACACTATGCGTTCATAAATCATGCCTTCAAGTAAGGCGTATCCGGGGACTACTCCCCGCCGGGTCTTTGCAACCCATTAATCCTTCCCGTTCCACGTGTCAGCTTGTGCGATACTCTAGACACAGAGTGTGTGGTCGTATCCGGATCCTCCATTGGGTAGGCGCCGGTGTCCGTCCAGTTTCTGGTACATTAATCTATGCCTAACTGTATTATTATTACTTTAAAAGTTTTGAGAAACCCATGTGTACAACGGTTAGTCTGTAACTGTATTGCACTCAATTCTTGAAAATATTTTAAACAACATAAACTTTTCAGCATGAGACCGATTAACATATCCACATTTATACCGTTTGGATTTTGAGTTTAAGTAACATTTCATAAACCCACCTTATTGAATATTTATTGTAACAACAAAATGAAAACGTAGAAGGTGTCCTGCATTGGCCAAAAAGGAATTCTCTCTCAAGAATTCCCTTTAACCACCCAAACCCAACAATTCATCGTACCCAAACGTTTTTTTTCTGAAATGAAACAGTGTAAGCTGGAGGGTGTTTCTGTGTTTCAACTTATCTGTCAATACTACACACTTAGAAAATTTTACAGTGTTCGGTAATTTTACTGAACTTTCAACAGCTGGAACCAAAATTTGATAGGAATAAATTATTTGTCACCTGAAAAAAAAAAATAAGAACAAAGACATAAGTAGAATCCTTGTAGTCTCCCGGATTTTTGAAGACTTAGCCATTTCTACACACAAAGAATAATGATTATTAAAATTTAAAAAAACCATTGCTAAAATTGAAAAGTTGCGTTGGTTCTTTTTCGTAGAAAGCGGTTTACTTTCAAAACCAAAACCTTCAAACCGTCAATTCAAAATTTTGCTGCTCTACATTTAAAAGTTGAAATTTTTAAAACAAATTGTAGAACTGTCAAATCGAAACCGTGGCATCGTTGAAAATAAAAGCCAATTATTTTTATTCCAAAATAAACTTTCATCCAGAAAGTGTCGTGCAATTTAAATAAAAGTATGCTGATGATGTTGTTTTTGAGAAGGAAATAATTTCTCATCACCATGAGGCTCTAGAAGTAGACAGCATTTTCTTGCTAGAACAAAGTTGTGAAGAGAAAGTATTGATAGTTCCGTTAGCTCACGGCAGGCTGTGAAAATTAAATAGAAGTAGTTTGAAATTGAGCGGAGGGCATTGTGAGGTAGTATCAGGCAGTTGGGAAAAATGTCGAACATTCACCATTCAACCGTCTCCAGAGTATTGAAGCGGTTCCAGGAGCGGTTGACGTTGGACCACGGCAAAGGAGCTGGAAGAAAACCGGGACCGGAGAACAAAAAGACGGAGCGAAAGGTGAAGCGGATGATTAAAGCAAATCCCAACGTCTCAAGCCGTGATTTGGCTAAAAAGATCGGCATGTCGCAGAGCTACGTCCAGAATGCAAAGAAGAGAGCTGGACTACATACATACAAGGTACAGAACTTCCCAAACCGCGATGAGCGGCAACAATCGACGGCTAAAACTCGGGCACGGAAGCTCTACGAGAAGATGCTGACAAAATATGGCTGCTGTGTGATGGACGACGAAACGTATATAAAAGCCGATTTTAAGCAAATTCCGGGGTTGGAGTTTTTCACCGGCAAGAGCAAGTTCTATGTGGACAACAAATTTAAGAAGAAGAAAATGTCGAAGTTCGCCTCCAAATATCTCATTTGGCAGGCCATCTGCTCTTGCGGACTGAGGAGTGAGCCTTTCGTGACAAAGGGCACAGTAAATGGCGAGATCTACAAATCTAAGTGCCTCGAGAAGCGTCTTTTGCCGTTCTTGCAGCAGCACGACGAAGCTCCGCTATTTTGGCCATATTTGGCATCATGCCACTATTCTAAAAGTGTCCTGGAGTGGTATGAGGCCAATTCTGTCCATTTTGTTCCAAAGCACATGAATCCGCCAAACTGTCCGGAGCTGCGCCCGTCGGAGCAGTACTGCCCAGACAACCACAAGTCGTATAACCAACAATCAATATGCAACTAACGATTTGAAATTGGTTCACTGTTGTAGAAACCCTTGGTCCGAAGTACACCTTAAAGTTAGCACCTTGCTGTACAAATTTGCGCCTTTGTTTTGATTTGCTGTGTTATTTTGAAAGAATATTTGAGAGTGTGTTCGTGTGAGTTCATTATTAGGGGCGTATTATGAAGTATGGGACCGAGCTTGGGACCGATGTGCTAGTACTGACTGAGCCAAGAAAAAAATCGTATTTGTTCGGGACCTACTGGTCTTAGAGTTAGTCTATGGTATAACAGTGTTCAAAAAGTATCGTATATTCCTATATTTTTAGTCAAATTCGTAATTAATTGTGGCCTTTATCGTATTATGTTTAAGTTAAATCGTAAAGATCGCAAATTTTCGACTTCTAAATACACATCGTATTTAGTCATTGTACTGCGTCACAAACTAAATCAGTTATACATCGCTAATCTTTTTAAATCGAATTTGTTATTACATATTCAATCGCATACCATATCAAATCAACTTTAAGAACGTTTAAGAAAACAATGGAATTTGCACATATATGGCCTCCACTTTTGCAGGCATAAGCCATATTTTTGCATTCTATACGATTTGTTTACTTACATATAGGTTTGTATATCATAAAAACACCTTTCAATATACGTGCATTTTGGTTGTCTGGGTGGGCAATGATGAACCGGGAACTTCGGAAGAGCAAGAAGACAGTCAAAGACGAGAAGGACATGTTAAGAAAATGAAAAAAAAAACTGAGAAACTGGTACCGGATGACACTGTAAAGACTTTGATGGAGGGCATCAAGCGAAAATGCGTTCAATTTTACACTCAAGGCTCCGTCGATTAACTTTTCTTTTGATTTTTGAAGTAAATATATGTATAAAACTACCCTAAAATTTTGGTTTGATTCTAAACATTATAAAAAAATTGGCATGACATTTTCGGTGTCGCAATAATTTCGTGTTCGCCCTTTATACTCAATTGTTTATTAACCTGAAGCCCACATGTTCTATATCTGATGAACTCAGCCGGCTGTTCTACATAATAGTCCCTTAATCTTGAAATGTTACTGGTATATACTGTGGGCGGATTGTTACAACTTGGAAAAATTATTTCTCGTCATTGAAAACTGGCCAAATCCACCACGGTTATTTCGAAGAGGAAGAGTTCACATATCCGATACAATTGGAGGCTTACAGCTTTTGTATCACGAGAAATTTACGGAAGAAGCCATTGTTTACGTTTGTCAGTTAGTCCCTAATTAAAAATTTGTGTCAAATTTACAAGTTGCTAGTTTGTGATTTGAAAAGTCGACAGAGATTTTTCATTAGGACCTAACTGACAAACGTAAACAATGGCTTTTTCCGCGAAATTCTCGTCATTGAAAACTCGCCTAATCAATCCACCAGGGTCATTTAGAAGAGGAAGAGTGAATCTATTCGATAATGTAGAAGGCTTACATGGGCAGCCTTCGTGCCACGAGAAATTACGGAAGAAGCCATCGTTTACGAATGTCAGTTAGGCCCTAATAAAAAATCTTTGTCGAAATATCCAGATTCATGAACAAAAAGTCCGGGTAATGATGCAGCACGGCATCCGAACTTAGGATTTAGAAATTTGTGTCGCTTAACAAAGCATTAAACAAATGTGCAAAAGCACGTTGGCCAATATTTAGTTTAAACAAGTGGGTATACGTATACGTATGCTCTACTCCAAGTTCCCCTTCTTTGAAACTTAACCACAGAGAACAGACATCCAAGCTGGAGTGCCCATCGTGTGTAAATTTCTGTAACTGCCATTTTAAAACTACAACCCGTTTCCATTAGTTTTGGTGAATCGTATGTTGATGGCGCCACTTGCCCACCTTGAGATTTGATAGCCTGTCAATTTTAGTTTGGTGAAACCTAGACTAGACGGCGTTGTTTTTCCAACGGTTTGCTTTTAAAAGTTTACACAGTAAATTGGGGAGAAAATGGTCGAGCCTGGATGTCTGTTCTCTGTGACTTAACTTCAATTCAATTTACCCTTTGAGTTGGACATATCACAATACAAAATATTGTGATGGAGCATGGACGTTAGGTTACAAGTTATATGAAAAATACTCTATAACCTATTTAGGATTATATCTGAAAAATCCAAATTTGACCAACACCCACCCTCATTGTATTCATTATAAATGAATCATATCATTATGAATCACATAAACAGAAGCTTCTGAGAAACACAAATGAAGTTTATGAAGAGTATGGTTTTTTGAACATAGGAAGTATATGTGGTTACAAATAGATATCATTTATTGCAGCAATACATGTGTGGGACACATAAACATCATCATTGCTTGTTTATTGTGTTATTTATTGATTTTTTAAGTAGTCCGTGCTAGTACCTTTTTTCATAATTCAATTTATTATTCTATATGCATCAACATCTCAAGCTGTTTTCTCTTGTCTTGTTGGTTAACTAGCAAGTTGTTTAAAATAACCAAAAACAGTACATAGCATATCGTTTCTTGATCACGACAGTTACATTCTTATGAGAGCAGTTTAATTATAGAGCTTTTCGTACTTACCCGGTGAGATAAGCGATAAATTTCTCATTTTATATCATGTTATATCTGGCATCTTCTTTCAAACAACATTCAATTGGTGCAGAACGTGCAGACACAACACATTTTATTTACGATTCTACGTTATTGTATGTTACGCTGATATTTTATATAGAATTTATATAAATATAAATATTTCCGTTTTCCGAGCCTCTTTTGCCCAACCGCTAAGCAACCGAGCCAACTTAAAGTAATCTACTACCTCTCTAGTGGCACTGTTCCCAAACCTTTCATTTCGGATGCAGAGTTTTCTTCATCCGTCGTCCTATGCAGCAAAATGCGTCACTTCAACGTCAACCATCCGACCAATCAGCGGTGACCACATCCAATCGGCTGTCAAAACTACTCGAATGATCCGCTATCTGCAGTCTGATTCTCTCCCTCAAAACACGTCAGTAGTCATTCAAAAACCTTCGCCAAAAGGACAAAATCATCACAAAAAGCAACGGAGAAGAACAGAAATAAGTTAACTCTTGGGTGATCGGAAACAGATTCCAGTGAAAATATGAAAGTTTAGGCTCTGATAATTCGGGAGTGATAATAGCAAAGGAGAAACTCAATCGCGAAAGGATGCTGCCAAACATCTACGAAATGTCGCAACTAAGCGATAGCCGAAGGCTGACTTCGGTGCTGATATTTCTATTATTAGAACTGTTTTTTGACCGTAAGTCCTGTTAACGAAATTAACAATATCAGATTATGCCACCAGAATGCGATGAAGCCACACGAAATCTTTGGGACTGCATTTGGATGGGGCGGAACGATAAGAAATGTTCCCTTCGTCTTTGGTTTTTGCAATCAGCCGCAAACATCACAGACAACAAAACACTGACGTGTCCCAAGTAAATACGGTCCTAGCGCAGTGCGACACGCAGATCTATTTAGCAGACATTGTCAACATTGAGAAATTCAAATGAGTTCTAAAAAGATTTTTTTTTGTGCGTTGCATTTTAGGTGCCGATTCGGCTGCATCACAAGCAGAGATCAATCGTCATCTAGATATGGGAAGAGATCTGCTCTCGAGAGGACAGTTGTCGGATGCGCTTACTCACTATCATGCTGCTGTTGGTAAGTTTAAAAAAAAATACGTGCTCAAATAGTTTTGTAGAATTTCAAGAAGGTTTGATAGGAATGGGGGTCACCTGTATGAAGACAAAGAGAAAGATAAGTAATTTCCATTGAACTCGACTACCTTTGAACTTGTTTTGACGTAACAAACACGCCTATTTTGTCAACAATTTCTGGACTTGTTGTGTGTCCTGTTACCAGTTGGAAAAAAATGTAAACCAGCGAAAAAATGTTTGTCTGCCCAATGATTAAAAAAACGATAGTACCAGTCAACTAGTTGCAACCATCATTTCAATTCGGTTAGTTAGCGATTCGTTAGCCATAATTCCGGTCTATATAATTACATCAGCGTCTGATAACCGCTGCTCGGTCTTTCTACACCCGATAAGTAGGATTTGGGATGAAAACGTTCCGGGAAGTGAAATTTGTGACCATCATGTGAACACAATCTTTCAATTGGAGAGTTTTCGCGAGTGTTGCATCATACATTTGGTGGACCATAGGGAGATGTTGATAAGTTACTTGAATAGTTGATCGGTCAGTTGAATTTTCCCCAGACACAACAGACAGACATGTTATGCATCTACTTTTTCGTTCTGGTCGCGAGGAAGATTAAATTGTTAGTGTTTTAATGCTTAAACATACCAGCTACTACAGCTACAGCTACAGTTATCTGCTTGTGTTTGTGACACGAAAATCCGGTGTAAATCCGTAACTAGTGCCTTAGTTCCAGAACAGCTTGAGAACTATTTCAGCCTAAACCTCCATTCTGGATTAATAAAATAGAAAACATCAAATGTGATGTTAGAATTAACGGGACAATTATTCTTTTGGAACAAATTCAGACCAATAGCCTTCAATGTAAGCCGATTTTACATCCATAAAACAACCTCAAAATCTTTTTTTTTTTGTTTTATTCCATTGCTAAATCTAATCGTATCATAACTATATAACGAATAAAAATCCTTATCACTTCAACGATAGCAACAATCAATTGCATTCAATTTCCTAATCGTACGTGTATTGCTGTCTTCCATTATCTTCCACAGAGGGTGATCCGGACAACTATCTGACGTACTTCAAACGTGGCACGGTGTATCTGGCGCTGGGAAAAGCAAAATTCGCCATCAGCGATTTCTCCCGGGTGCTGGAGTTGAAACCGGATTTCGTGGCGGCCCGCGCTCAGCGAGGTCAGGTGTATCTGAAGATGGGCGATTTCGACAATGCTGAAATAGACCTGGTAAACGTGCTGCGAATGGAGCCGCACAATCATGATGTAAACTTCCAGTACGCAAAAATTGATCCCGCACGAGACCAGTGGGCACTCTGTTTGGATGTGATTGCCCGGGGTGATTATACGACGGCAATAGCTCTGTTATCACAGCTGCTGGAAATCTGCCCTTGGTCAGTGGAAATCCGAGAAGCACGAGCTCAGTCCTATATTCGAATCGGCGATCGTTTGGCCGCTGTGAGTGACTTCCGGTCGGTGAATCGGTTATCCCACGATAGTACCGACGGCTACTATACTCTGTCGAAGATTCTCTACGACTTGGGAGATTCAGGAACGGCGCTGAAAGAGATTCGAGAGTGCTTAAAGCTAGATCCAGAGCACAAAGACTGTTTTCCATTGTACAAGAAAATCAAAAAGGTGGACAAGGTTTACGTAGATGCTCAACTTGCGTTAGAAGAACAGCGGTACGCGGATTGTATACAACAGGCCGAAAAAATCATCAAGCTGGAACCAAACGTTCCAATGATTGTCTACAATGGCAAACAATTGCTCTGCTCCTGTTTGGTCAAAGATGAGCAATTCACACCCGCCGTTGGTAGATGTCGTGAAGCACTGGACATTTATCAGGATCCAGAAGTCATGTGTGATCGTGCCGAGGCTCTTATCGGTGCGGAAATGTACGACGATGCTATCAATCAGTATCGTGAAGCACTGGAAATTAACGATGGCTTCCAGCGTGCAAAGGAGGGCATCGAACGCGCTCAGAAGCTACAGAAGCAATCGGAACGAAGAGATTACTATAAAATCCTTAACGTGAAACGAAATGCTGATGAAAAGGAAATCAAGAAAGCCTACCGAAAAGCTGCCCAAAAATGGCATCCGGATAACTTCCAGGGCGATGAAAAAAAGGTCGCTGAAAAGAAGTTTATCGATATTGCCGCCGCCAAGGAGGTGCTTACCGATCCAGAGAAGAGGAGACAATTCGATGCCGGTGAGGATCCTTTAGATCCGGAAGCCAACCGCAACGGGTTCGGTGGAGGCAATCCGTTCCATCACTTCCAGCACGGGTCACCGTTCCAGTTTAAGTTCCACTTTACGTAGAATTCGGTATAGAAGTTCTTTTAGGCGCCCCAGGATGGGCGAATTCTCTAGTTTTGTTCCCTACATTTCTACCAACTGTCCACCTGTTGATGCCGTGTAGTGCCAGCTTTAATTTATTTTCCTTATTATTATTATTATTTTCAAACGTGAAATCATAATTTTACCGAGCACAGTCGAATTTAGCAAACAGTTATCGTTTTTTGTTTTTAAGTGTAGAACGGTGAAAAACGCTCTACAGAAAAAATCAACAAAAAAGCAAAGTGATGAGAGAAAATGTGAAAAGATACAGAGGAAACGTGATTTAATTCAGGGCCACATACTAAAAATTGCTAGTTTCCTTATTTTTTCACCTTTTCCAAACTGTTAATTTAAAGAACTGATTAAGAGAGTAATGAAACTAGTGTAAATAAACGCTTGATCACAACTAATGATTAGTAAATTTAATGCATGGGTTGTTTTTCTTTTCTTATTCTAAATCCCTGTCCCTCTTACTCAAATTCCAGTTCGAACAATACACCAAAGTTAAGTATTCGCGAGTTAAACAAGAATATGACCTACCATAATAATCAGCAAAGACTAGTATAAATACAATCCAATTAGAGAACAAAACTTGTTCACTTTACCCAACTATCGAGCTGTTTTGAGAAAACCTTCTATCCCCAATTTTGGGGAATTTAAACAAAATAGTATTGATTTCTGAGGTTCTGCAAGAACATTTTTTTTTTTAAGCAAACATGTTTCATGATAAAGTTCGAGTGCTATTATACGCCATTAAAAACTGCTCGAATGATAAGATCAACTGAAAATGCGTTGATAAATTTATTTAGTAACCGTCATTTCAAAGGATTTGTACAGAAAAACTTACATTCCAGAAGAGAATTACTATCCAAATTCCGAAATCCATTGTTATAAGACTATAATCTATAGTCTATACTAGAAGACTGTAGTCAATGTTTAAGGTCAAAGTTAATGGATTTTCGTTACTTCAACTTCACACCCATTCGAGCCACACGTAAATTCAAGTTGCATCGTGATATTGGCACAGAGAACAGACGTTCATCTTCGGTCTGCTACTTGTGTAAAAGCTTTAAACCAACACTTCAAATGTATGTAGTTATGCTGCTGGTAGGCGGCGCTGCAGTTGTGCGATAACTGTCATGTCAATGATTATCAATAAAAAGCCTAGCACATACCTGAAAAGTTTTGTTTGTTTTTCTCTGCACTTGCTTTATCTGTTTATTGGTCATATTGTTAATACCAATGACATAGAGTGTGCGTGTGCAATTGGTTCCGGTGAGCTGAAGTTAGAAGAGTGTTGCGTGTCGCGGGATCGCGCCGTGCTCGAGATTCATTTTATACAAACTGCATACAATCAATTGCGCTGTAGTGTTTTGGTGATTCTTCCTCAAGCAAGCTCAGGTCCAAAGTGTCTTCGTTCGCAGGTATTGTGGGGAAGATAGTATGTTATGTTTAGCAACCGTGTAAAGTTAGAGGTCATAACCAAGTTTATTTTTCTTATTGATTCTGTTGCCTGCAACCAAGTGCCAGTACCTAGAACTAGATTTTAGAGAAATACCACAACCGTGCCAAAGTGAATTTTGATTCGGTGTTCAGGATAAGTTTGTACATTAATCAGTGCAAGAAGAGTGTATTAGACACAGATATCATTGTGTCGGAAAATTTCCGACACGTCGGCGACGGCCGGGTTGATATGGACGAGTGCCGACGGCAGCAGCTGCGGTCCAGCAGGATTTGGACATTTAGGATATCGAGAAGAGCTGGTTTGCAAAGCAACAAATAATTTATTTCTACCTACCATATTTTGAAGACAATATCTAATATCCTGTTTTATTTTATTTTGTCTATTTTGTTTTGTTTTTTTCGTTATGCTTGTCTCTTTTCAGTAACATTGGAGCGGCCCATTGCTTTTGGCGGAAAGTGCTGAGAGTATGTATTCAGCGTATCGTTAACCAAAACGAACCCTGCTGCTAACCTTTCCATAACCATCCAACATCCCAGAGATTTCTTGTGGAAGTGCAGAGGATTTCTCGGCTTCCTAAAAAGCGAGTATCATGTCAACACGTTCCCTCCCATTCCCTACTTGACCAGCATTCGGACACGGCCGGCGCCGGTATTGCTTTAAAATGGTTCACCAGTTTTTACACATTGAAGATGTATGTTAATCCCAAACATCATCTGTTGATTCTTTGTGCAAATACAGCTTATCTGGCAATATTGCATCCGTGGGCGGTCAATCATGCTCATGCTCATGCTCATATTGTTAATACCAATGACATACAAATAACGCTGTATTTAACGCTGTACGAACTGTGATTCATTCATTTTATTAACGTCTCTTTAAACTGTACGTCTGCTGTAGACGTTTTAGTTTATTCGAGACGGGTACGAAACTGTGAAAAACCTTAATCCAGTACTGAAAAACACGTACTAGACTACACTGAAAAAATATTTCACTTAGCTACTACTAGAAACACATGTTCATATTCTCCAATACAAAAATAAGTGACTTTTACATGAATATCACATAGAAATAGAAATTCTCCTTGACTAATCATTTACATTTCACTGGACACTTAAGATTCACTTGATTTTGCAGAGCATAATCACGGAAAGAAATGACGGAGGATTGAAATACCAATCTCGATAGTTGATACCTATGATAAACACAATTTTGTTTCAACCACAAAGTATGTTCGGACCACAGCAATTTCAAATTTTTAAATTGAATCAACTAACTTCATAGTTAAAAGAGCTATGATTTTTAAAAATCTGTCATTGGGTTAAATCAAAACAAAACTGTTCTTATTCCAACCAATGTGTACACACTTAGAAAATTTTACAGTATTCGGTAATTTTTACTAACGCTGAACATTCGGTTCCATTTACAGACTCGTAAAATTGACAGTTCGGTAATTTACCAATTTGAAAGCTGGAACATTACTGAATACTGTAAAATTTTCTAAGTGTGTATGCTTAAAGCAACTATACAAAAAATAAAAACAACAACCTGGTAGGTACACGCAAAGAAATCACTCTGCTTTGAATCAACAAAATATGTTGTTGGTATTCAAAACAAAGTTTCTATTTGTTTCAATTCATGAAAAAGTTTCAAATCAATTCAAAATTTCATTCAAATTAAACCAATAAAATTATTTAAAGTAATCACAGTTGTGTGATTCAGAACAATCACATTTGTTTTTAAACTCAAATTATTAATTTATTGCTTGAACAAAGTATTTTGTCACCCTAAGAAATCACTCTGCTTTGAATTAACAAAATATTTTGTTGGTATTCAATGCAAGCTTTCTGTTTGTTTCAATTCATAAAAAAGTTCCAAATTAATTAAAAATTTCATTCAAGTCAAACCAGTAAAATTAGTCAAAGTAATCACTGCTGCGTGATATTAATTTAAATAATGTTTGATTTATAACAACCAAATTTATCGTTTAACTCAAATGATTAATTTATTGTTTGAACAAAATATTTTTTCACGGTAAGAAATCACTCTGTTTTGAATCAACAAAATGATTTGTTGCTTTTCAATACAAGATTTCTATTTGTTTCAATTCATAAAAAAGTTCTAAATCAATTCAAATTTTCATTCAAATCAAACCAATAAAGTTAATTAAAGTAATCACTACTGTGTGATATTACTTTAAATAATATTTGATTTATAATAATCGCATTTATTTTTAAACTCAATCGATTAATTTATTGTTATAAAATCGAAATATTTTTTCACCCTAAAATCCCCCTGTTTCGAATCAACAAAATATTTTGCTGCTATTCAATACATGGTTTCTATTTGTTTCAATTTGTATTAATAAATTATTTGTATGAGTGCACATTTCATAGCAGCCATATTGCTGCCTCTGCCTCGGTTTTTCTAAAGTAAGTTTAAACAGTATAATTTGTAAAACATTATCAACTAATTATTCTCTTTGTAGATAACTGGAAAAACTTCCGATTGAAGACGATTTTGAAAATAAGCTGCCATTATGACGACCTTTCCCTAACTGTTCTTCCCGAGTCCTGCATCCAACCACATGCACGATGCCAACTCCTGCAAAGTCCGATTCATGCTTTCCAACACGCCGGTCGGCTGGGGGAATATAGCGCGGTAATTATTTTAAAACAATAAAACACGATTCTCAGTTTTATAAAGCATGAAGTTTTATTTCAATCAAATGGTTTTATTGTATTAGTTCTTCGATGTTTATTATTTCAACAAATGCGTTTAGTTGATTTAACAAAATATTTTGTTTTGAACAATAAAACACGATGTTCAATTCTATAAAGCATGAAGTTTTATTTCAATTCAATGGGTTTCTTGAATTAGTTCATCATTGATAATTATTTCAACAAATGCGTTTAGTTGGAATAACAAAACATTTTGTTTTGAGCAATAAAACACGATGTTCAATTCCATAAAACATGAAGTTTTATTTCAACTCAAAGTTTTTGTTGAATTAGTTCATCAGTTTTATTGGTCCATATATAAACCAAAATTTTAGTTGAATTGATTCCTATTTTGAATTGGTATAACTACGTATTTTTTTGCGTGTAGTTTTCAGTTCACTTTCAAGTTCATCATGCCGTCCGACGAGGTTCACTCTCACGTCACTTTACTCAATTTTTGAGTACAATTGTATGCTATCCCTTTTTCTCACACGGAAATGTTACTCAATTTTCGTAAAAAGTGGATCTACTCAAAAATTGAGTAAAGTGGCGCGAGAGTGTTGAGGAATTAGTTGGATTATTGAATTAATCGTTCCAGTTAATAATAAGCAATGATTTCAATTGTGAGTATTTTTTCATTATAATTCGATAATTGTACCACGAAGTTATGATTTTTTTCAGAAAATGGCTACGATGTTCGAACTTTTAAGCTCATAGAGCTTGAAAAAGTAGAGGCTCTCCCGCCCCCACCATTATAAGCTGACAGAAAGAGATGAATTGAAGATCTAAACAAATGGCGCTGTTCTTCTAAACATAAACCAGATTCAATCAATCATTTTTAACAGTACTATTGGAACAATTAAAAAAAATCCGTCATAAATCAATCCCAAATTATATGATGAATTTAATAGCGTTCTCATTCAAACAATTCCGAAACCGAAAACCACATTCCGAAAAAAATTAAACTGACCCCAATTATATTTAACCAACTATTGTTATTTAGTTGGTTCAACTATAATCATGGTTGAATTCACTGGTACTGTAAACCAACTGTCAATATATCAACAATGTTTTGTATCGACATAACCATTGTATAGTTGAATCAACCATATTTTACTGTAGTTGATTCAAGCATACAATAATTAAAACAACTTGAAATGAATGATTGTTATGCACATGGGTTATCGAAAAATCAATGCATATATATAGTTGATTTTAGATGAAATATTATTGATTGAATCATACTTTTTTCTCCGTGTATCCACTTCCCGAATCACATGAATGTTAAGTGAATTTCTAGTGGATATTTTCCACTGATTATGTGAATTTTGGTTTGGGTGTAAAATAGTCGAGAATAGTACCAACAATCAATATGTAACTAGCGATTTGAAATTGGTTCACTGTTGTAGAACCCCTTGGTCCGAGTTACACCTTGAAGCCAGCACCTTGTTATACATATTTGCGCCTTTGTTTTGATTTGCTGTGTTATTTTGACAGAGTATTTGAGAGTGTGTTCATGTGAGTTCATTATAAGGGGTGCATTATTGAGCTTGGGACCGAGCTTGGGACGATGTTCTAGTACTGACTGAGCCAAGAAAAAAATCGTTTTTGTATGGGACCTACTGGTCTTAGAGTTAGTCTATGATAGTACAATCATGGACCCAAAAGGGAAGGACGTAGTTGTGCCAAAGAAACATTTGAAAAATTATGGATCACTATTGTACTATAGAGAACCAGCTTCTGTCAAAGTGCCGGGTATACTAGAATATTTTCGATATTTCGTTGACTTGTTTTAACGTGCATGTTAGTTATGTTATGGAAGAATCCAGGTTGAAAAAAGAGGAAGACACCGAGGTGATAAATCTGACAGCTCCCATGTTAAAGTATAGGACGAACATTTTGAAATGCTTATAAAAAATTCAAATGTAATTCTAATTAAAAGCGGTTTGTTGTATTATGTAAGAAAAATCCAAAACTACTCAATAAAGACATTTTCAGCAAAATAAAAAATAAATCAAAATAATGACCCTATTTTGCAGTTTAGGATTTTTCTTACATCATACAACAAACCGCTTTTAATTAAAATTTTATTTGAATTTATTAGAAGCATTTTAAAACGTTCGTCCTATACTTTAACATGGGAGCTGTCAAATTTATCACCACTCGGTGTCTGGTTCTTTTTTCAACTTGGATTCTTCTATTATTTACATTGCTTGTCATTATTGATCATCACCGCTGTTTTCATGTTAATTCCACCAGCACAAAATTTTCCACTCCGTTTTCACTAGTGATCCTCATAGCAAGAGATATGCGGAAATTCGATTAGACGATTTGGCAACGGTGTTTATTTTATTCACAGAGGCTGATAACACTTGCCGCAGTGCAAAATTTGCACGATTGGCTCAGATTTGACAGCTCTCGCTGCACGATTGGGGAACGTCCATTAATTACGTCACGCAAAAAGTGACTTTTTGTAACCCCCCCCCCCCCTTGTCACGTTTTTTGTATGGACCTTCAAATTTTTTGTATGGATCGTCACGTTTTCCCAAACCCCCTCCCCCCTACTTCGTGACGTAATTCATGGACCTTCCCTTGGCTCAAAAATGGCTGCTTCCGCATATCTCTTACTATGAGGATCACTAGTTTTCACTATTCACGAATGTTAATTGATTTTTCTGCGCGGACCAGAGTATTCGTCACTGTGCTCCCAATCATATTTGAAGTACTCAAATCCAGCAGCATCACCGAAGATCATAAAAAGCTCTCCACACTGGCGTAAAAAACCTATAGAAATTCATAAAATTTGCCTTATGAAACTTCATGAGGCCACTAAATTTTGATTCCACAAGCGCCCAGCCAATATTTTCACAAGCAAATCTGGCGAATCTACCCAGCTTCATGAAAATGAAAAAAATGTCAAGCAGAATATGTAATCGGTTTATAGCCTAGGAAGCTTTTATCCAAAAATTATACAACTTATTACGTAACTGTTCTTTTGAAACGCATATTCAGCATATTTATTTGTTCATCGCAATTTCTATTTTTAGAACTGTGGCAAACAGCTTTTTATTGGTAGTCTTAACACGTTGATATAAACGCTTAAATATAGTCACTATACAGCAATCTAAAAAATATGTATGTCAAACACTGTTTACAATACTCGTGGACGGTATTACGGCAATGGTGTTGTTTTATCGTTGTGATGCGTAATTAACATTTAACTATATGAACTTTGTATTATAATGTTTATATATAGTATATATTTATATATTACTTACCCGTGTACTTACCAGATTTGAACTCTGCACCTTCACCTTAAGAACGGTGACAGTATCCTCAGATCCATATCAGCTGTGAGGAATTCCAGTACCCGTATTTAAAGTGTTCAAAACATATTTTAGTTCCAATAATGTTGAACAACAATAATTGCTGAAGCTCTTTACGAACAGGTTTGTACTGTTTTGAAAATCAGTGTTACCGAGATTCTTATAATCTTAACTTGATCACCATCCAATCGCGCTTGGATTCATTTGTTATAATTTTTTTAAACTACATTAATATCAATTTCATTTATAACTGTTGTTATAGATTGCTATATTTATCATTGCTATATTAATGAATTCCCGGTGATTAAAAACAATCCACTAAGACCGGGAATTGAACACCTGATCTTCTGCTCAGTGGAATTTATATTGTTTATTTGAAAGCAATTTTCGACAGCACTGTCAATTGCGCGAATCTCCGAATATGAATTCCTCAAATAAGCTTCATACTTTGATTGCTTGACTTTTGTAAAATGGCATATATATTATAAAATGTTCGGTCAAATTTCTGTTTTACAGAACCAATTCCGCTAAAACCAACCCGGTAACAACTTGACAGCCCCAGAGTAAAGTCAATGTACCTCGATAATTTTGGCTCACTGGTTCTGTCAAATCGAATGAATCCCAGAACAAATTATCAATTTAACGTATTTACATCGACTGTTATTTTCAAAGCTGTGGAGCTCATATTTGAACTTGATGAACTCTCTGACGATATCTTGTACTTTTTCCTAAATATTAAATCGGGGATATTTTTACTCTTCCTATAGAGAACATATTGAGGCAAAAAAACACGCGAGACTTAGACTACTTACAAAAGATTGAATAATTTAAATACCGCAATTATAAAATAAATCAGAAATTTTCAGCACTTGGAAAGTATCTTAGCAAAATAAAAATAAGCTAGCAAGACGTGCATAAAATGGCTGCCTACTTCACTTTTAAATGTCGTACTATACTTCTCAATGTTTGACGCTCTGAACTTTCAGCACAATGAACAGCCACCGAAGTAAAGAAAAAAAATCGCTAATGGTACACTGGGAAAAACGATTGGCAAACGCAAACATATTCTAGTTTCATTCAACACGACTTCCACGTTGATTTGGGCAAAAACATCATATAAGTTATATTTGGCTTTCCATCATTCCTATTGTTTCACCAAGGGCGTGGTTTAAGGACCTGCACGTTACCCGTGATTTCATCCGTGTGATGAGTAGACTGATGTCCAACCATTACCAGTTAGATGCACACCTCTATCGAATTAACCTCGTGGACAGCAATCTTTGCCGGTGTGGAAACGGTTATGATGACATCGATCACGCAGTCTGGCAATGCACGGATAATTACGCCGCCAGAACACGACTTTTGAATACCCTCGAGGCCCAAGGAAGACAACCTTATGTTCCTATAAGAGATGTGTTGGCATCTCGCGATCTGTGCTATATGCAATCGATTTATGTGTTTCTCCAAATGTCTAGTATAAGAATTTAATCTGCTTGTGTTTTTGTTTTTCTTTATTCATTAGTTTGTGTTTGTTTTGTTCCAACATCTGAGAAGTCTCATCGTCGCCCAATGGTAACCACAACCGACCGAACACAAAAAGGGACCCCAGACCATTCCGCACATCGTTAAAGTGCAAGTGACAACTATCTGATGAGACTACAGCATCACATTTCCAAGCTCCTCTGTCCAATCCATCCCAAAAATTGTCACCCCTTTTAACCTCGGGTAAACCGCAAGTAAACGGCCCACGTCCTACTAACCCTAGTATTAAGTCACTCGTTATATTAACAACAATGAATTTTCGGCTCCGTAAAGCTAACGCAATTGAGCCTCCCAAATAAATGAACTAGATAAAAAAAAGTTATATTTGACTATCAACGGTGATTAAAACAAACTAAAGGTTTGAGTAACTGATTCGGGAATTAAGCTGGTTAAGTTCAACTGACATCCGTTTGAATTTACCATTATGTTGGTTGTTTCAATATGACAGCTACGAAAACAAACAGATTTGTTGGTCCATTCGCTTATGGTTTGTTGCAAACAAATTTTAGTACTTAACTTAAATGCTGTTTGAAACAAACAAACAAAAATGGTTTAAACAACCAACATATTCATTTACAATCACCATACATTTTTTCTATAATGTCAATTGTTTGAATAAAATGCTTACAAACATCATAAAAGTGCACATTTATTTATATAGACTTCTTTCAGTCTACGGGAAATAAACAAATGTTACTGTCAGCCTCTCCACTATTTCCAGATAATTTTTAAGTAAAATATTAAATTTTCACCTACTGGTGAGTGACAGCGTCAGAGCATGCAGCGGGACTGGATGACGGAAAATACGTTTTATTTTTTCTCTAATTAAAATATCATAAAAAGTTTTTTGCGTGACGTAATCAATGGACGTTCCCTAATGGATGGCCCTTTTGTTTATGCACGGTGGAGACATCTATAATTTGTAGATGGGTACGTGAAACCAAGGGGCAAATCATTACATATATAACTGAATCAAAAATGTGTATGCATTTGGAACAAATGCGTTGAAAAGTGCATCAGTGCATTCAATGCACTAAAATATGCACAAATAAATCAAATGCGCTCAATTAACGCGTACTAAAGTGCGTTGAAAAATGTTCGAATAATGCCTAAATGCACTTCTTAATACGTGAAGCTGAATCGAAAATGCATAAGTGATTCGCCCCTCGCGTGAACCTATGCTCATCTGTCAAGATGCTCTGCAGAGTGCCCCGTGGGGTTGGCTAAAACAAATAATTTTGAATATTTGCCGTGTGTGCGCCCCTTTATTCAACTCATCTCATGCCCTTGCAGCATGTTCGACTGCTCTTTATGATTCTGCAGTACTAGATCATCTATGACAGTTCCATGCAACGGAAGTGACTGAAACAGATATTGAATCTGACAGTTCCAACCTTTTCTCTCTCTTTTTCCGGCATCGTGTATGCTAGTAGACACATTTCATCCGAGGTACTGCGAAATTATTTGCGTAAAATTAGTTAAATTGAACAATTTTAATAGCCAAAGTTATTTAAAAAGCTATTAGAAGGTGTTTCTAGTTGAGTGTGATATAAAAACCTGTTGATGTTCTTCAAAATCGTGAGAAATACAGTGCAATTGAAGATTGTTGATAGTGCTGATCGTCGTTTTCGGGGTCCAGAGCTGACGAACGAAACCCAGTTGATCTGTCAAACTTGTGTTGTTTTCTTGAAGAAAGCGTTTTGTATAACTGTTTTTAGTGGAAAAATGAAATCCTTAGTTTTATGAAAGGCCCCATGAATGCTATGCGATTATCGTTGCGTTAAATTAGGCTATTCCTTGGTTTTTAACTGCAGATTGGCTGGTTTGTTGACATTCATCTGGATCTATTGGCATAACCTCGAAACATGAAACGCTCTATCACCGTTCTCACGATTTTGGACCAGGGTTTTGGATCTCTCACTTGCTACGTTGCCGTTAATGTTGAACCAATCTTACAGTGCAAATGTATTGCTTTACTTCCAGCTAGACTACAATGGCCGATACAGCAAAGAAGCCAGCCGGCAAGAAGGCCGGTAAGACCGTTAAGGTTGCAGCCGCTCCTGCCCCTGCTGGCCCCAAGGGTGTAAAAAAGTCGCAGACCAAGGAAGCCATTTTGGCTCGTACCCACAAGCCCAAGGGACAACGTACCCTCAAAACTGCTCTACCCTACCAGAAGAAGAGCTACGGTCGTCTATGGGCTAAGGCAGTTTTCACCGGATACAAGCGTGGCCTGCGGAACCAGCACGAAAATCATGCTATCCTGAAGGTTGAGGGATGCCGTAACCGCAAGAACGCTCTGTTCTACATCGGCAAACGGTGCGTGTATGTGTACCGTGGCAAGGCGAAGCTCAACGCACCAGGAGCTGCTGAAAAGAAGTCCAACATCCGGGCTATCTGGGGAAAGATCACCCGCTCGCACGGCAACAGCGGTAGCGTAAGGGCTCGCTTCACGACGAACCTGCCTGGACACGCTATGGGACATCGTATCCGTATCGTAAGTTGAATAGCGCTGGAAAGTCGTGTTGGGTGAATTTTAAACTATTTTTACTTTACTCTCGTTTCAGATGCTGTACCCATCCAGAGTTTAAGCTTAAGTCGAACTTACTGTGTAAATTTGCCACAAACAATAAAAGAAGTGAGGAAAACAACATTGCAAAAATGTAGGTTTACATATGTGTTTTGTTTTTGTTTGATCGGAATCAATTTAGATAAATCCGAAAATCAAGGTTGTAAGATATTCATGGGTAAGTAGATATTGTTGATTGTACTATGCGGATGAGTGATCAAAGTTATCTTTAAATCGTGTTACGTTCTCCGAAGTACTTATTACATGCTTTTTGAGCAAAAATGCTCAAAGAAAATCAGTTCAAGACAATAATTAAATTAGTCCTGTATAGTAAAAAGTCAAAGAATTTTGATGACTTGGTTGTGCAAATAAAATTAAAGCAAAATTTAATAGCTATAGTTAAGACTAATATTTTCAGTAATTATTTTGCGGATTTGGCTAATGACCTCAACGTACATCCGGTTGGAGTAACTACTATATTCGACAGTTACGAAAACAAACACTTTTGTTATATCGAGTTCGTTTACTAGCGGGGTTGGAACTGGTTATAACTCGAAACCGCGAAATCGAAATTCAAGTCGGTGTGAACCTTTAACTGAGGTAGGTTTTAAATACATACAAACAAACTGCCGTTTGTCAACCAATTTATATACCTGATCAAGTGCGGAGCTGGATCAAAAACGAATTCGCAATTGGTTGATTCAGTCGCGATTTGTTTCAAACAAACTTCTAGCTTAATTGTTTTTGAAAAAAACCAACGAAGCATGTTTGAAACTACAATTAAATTTATTTAAAATAATTTGCTTTTTTGTGTTGTTTCCCCTATATTAGGCAAATTGTTTTCTAATGGAAAACATATGTCAATAATTACATTCGAGAAGTTCGCGGTTGATGTTGAGAGTTGGGTGCGGATATATCAGAATATGGAACAAATTATAATTTTAGTTTGTATCAAATTATTTTTCCAGTTATTTTTCATGCTATCTTAATCAAACTAGATTTTATCATCGTTTGGGTGGAATCGATATTTTTGGTTCTCCCGGAAATAAACTTGTTGAAAATTGTTCGGTAAATAATGCTTCGAACACAGCCAAACAGACGTAACACTCTAATTGATGCCCCCCCATCGTCCATCTAAAAAAATAGGGATCTGGCGAAAGAAGAAATCCACAACAAAATTTTGTGTTGTTCCTTCCCAATTATTCTGGCAAATGAAACCAGTTGGGATGAAAGTGTTCGAAGTGAAGAAGTTTTTGGTAATAATTACAATGTTTTTAGGGATGACCGTAACTTTCACCAGTCTGAAAAGAAATCAGGAGGGGGTGTACTAATTGCCATTTCAACAAATTTCAATGCAGAAATCATCTCGGCAGAAAAATGTAATGATTTCGAACATGTTTGGGTAAAAGTGCAAATGTCGGGGGAAACACACGTATTTGCCTCTGTGTATTTTCCACCGAACAATGCTCGCAAAGACTCATATGAAAAATTCATTAGTATTGCCGATGAAATTTCGGCCAATCTTACCCCAGAAGTGAAAATTCACATATACGGGGATTTTAATCAACGTAGTATTGATTTCTTTCCAGACACAGAAAATGAAAGTATCTTACTTCCAGTCGTTGGGGAAAATGAAACACTGCAGTTTATATTTGACAAAACTGCCAGTTTAGGGCTCAATCAAATCAATCATGTAAAAAATCAGCAAAATTGTTATTTAGATTTTTTATTAACAAATATTCAAGAAGACTTCTGTGTGACCGAATCTCTTATTCCATTATGGAAAAATGAAGCATTTCACACAGCAATTGAGTTTTCCTTATTCATACACCAATACCAAAAACCCGACGACAGCGAATATGAAGAGGTCTTTCAATATCATTTGGCAAACTTTGACAGTATTAGGCATAGGCTAAGTAGTATAAATTGGCAAACGATTTTTAGAACCGAGGAAAATATCGAATCTTCTGTTGATGCATTTTACAAATTGTTATTTGAAGTTATAGTTGAACATGTACCATTGAAAAAAATAAGGAGACAAATTTATTCAAAAAACCCAGTTTGGTATAATGAACAAATTAAAAAATTAAAAAACTGCAAGCAAAAAGCACATAAGGTATACATAAGAAATTGTAGCAACGAGAATCTGGTAAATTATTTGAATATTTGCGACCAGCTAAATCAAGCCGTCAATATAGCCTTTGATGAGTACAACTCAAAAACCGAGTTAGAGATAAAATCCAATCCAAAAAAATTCTTTAACTATGTAAAAACTAAACTGAAATCTGACAATTTTCCATCAAAAATGTACCTAGATGAAAACGTGGGGTCTACCTCACCAGAAATTTGCAATCTATTTGCAACTTTTTTTCAAGATATATATACCACATTTTCTGAAGCAGATCGTGATCGCAAATATTTCGGTTTCTTTCCAGAATTTAGTAGAGATATTAGTGTAAACAATATAAATGTGAATGACATAAGGGAAGCATTGAAAAAATTGGATGTCTCCAAAGGATGTGGGCCCGATGGGATTCCTCCCATTTTTCTGAAAAACTTAGCTTCGGAGCTTGCAACTCCCTTGTTTTGGCTTTTCAATATGTCGATCGAATCTGGTATTTTTCCCAACTCGTGGAAAAGTTCCTATCTAGTACCTATTTTTCAATGTGGCAAAAAATCCGACATAAGAAATTATCGCGGTATTGCCATTATCTCTATCATTCCGAAACTTTTTGAAGCGATCGTTAATGAAAAACTATTTTGTCAAATTAAAAAAAGAATCTCTACCTTGCAACATGGATTCTTCAAAGGACGCTCAACTAATACAAATTTACTCGAATTCGTCAACTATTCGCTAGTTGCAATGGATAATGGAAACCATGTTGAAGCTCTATATACAGACTTCAGCAAGGCATTTGATCGCATTGATATACCTATGCTTCTTTTCAAACTGCAAAAAATGGGTATTGAGCTAAATTTTCTTAAATGGCTTGAGTCTTATCTTACTGATCGACAACAAATAGTCAGATTTAAAGGCAAGACTTCAAATCCTATTCGAGTTTCTTCAGGAGTTCCTCAAGGCTCCCATCTCGGCCCTCTTTTGTTCATACTATATGTAAACGATATTTCCGTCATTTTAAAAAACGTAAAAATTCTTATTTATGCGGACGATTTAAAGATATTTTTAGAAATAAAAAACAAGGAAGATATAAGACTATTCAAAAACGACGTACTCTTATTTTATAATTGGTGCAAAAAAAGCCTTTTGCAGCTAAACGTTCAAAAATGTAAATCAATATCATTTAGTAGAAAGCGGAATACATTAGACTGTACAATCTCTCTAGGAAACCAGGCAGTTGAAAAGTGCGGAAGAATTAAAGATTTAGGTGTTATTTTAGATAAGAAACTAACATTCATTGACCACTATAACACAATAATCAGTAAAGCAAGTAGCATGCTAGGATTTATAAAACGATTTAGTTACAGCTTTCATGACCCATACACAATAAAAACATTATACGTTGCATATGTGAGGTCAATACTTGAGTATTGTAGCGTAGTATGGTCACCTTTTTCAGTCACGCACGAACAACGAATAGAATCAGTTCAAAAGCAATTTATACTGTTTGCCCTTCGAAAACTACGTTGGACAAGATTTCCTTTACCATCTTATAAAGCTCGTTGTTTGCTCATCAGCATCCAAACATTAAAAGAGCGTCGAGAATTTGCAATGGTCTCAGTTGTAAACGATATTGTTTCGCATCGTATTGATTCTGAAGAACTTTTATCAAAACTTAACTTTTACATACCAAGTCGTCAACTACGAAATAGAAATGTTTTTACTACAAGCCACCATCGTACAAATTATGCTAAATTTGGACCTTTAAATCGGATGATGGCAACATACAATATGCATTGCGAAAACGTTGACTTTACAACGACAAAATGTAAATTGAAGCAATACTTTAATGATATTTGATAAAAAGCTGCTCATAAATGTACTAGTATATAAGCCAAATACTGTTTCAAATATATTTATGTAGATATAAGAGTGACAAAATATGTAAAAATAACTGTAAGAAAAGGTCTACACATGATTGACGTCAAATAAATAAATAAATAAATAAATAAATCATCATCATAAAAAAAACATTTATTAAAAATGTTGCAATAAACAAAATGTTTACTTAAGAAAAACTGAAAATAGTATACAATAGTATTCTATAGAAGAATCCAAGTTGAAAAAAGAAGAAGACACCAAGTGGTGATAAATTTGACAGCTCCCATGTTAAAGTATAGGACGAACGTTTTAAAATGCTTATAATAAACTCAAATGAAAGTTTAATTAAAAGCGGTTTGTTGTATGATGTAAGAAAAATCCTAACTGCACAATAGAGGCATTATTTTGATTGATTTTTTATTTTGCTGAAAATGTCTTTAATGAGTAGTTTTGGATTTTTCTTACATCATACAACAAACCGCTTTTAATTAGAATTTTATTTGAATTTTTTATAAGCATTTTAAAATGTTCGTCCTATACTTTAACATGGGAGCTGTCAGATTTATCACCACTCGGTGTCTTGTTCTTTTTTCAACCTGGATTCTTCCATAGAAAGGCTCTCATTAACATTTGTAGATTTCTCTTAGACTGTGAGAAGTCTATGATTGTAAATCTGCACTTCTATATGTTTGTTAGCATTTTATTCAAATAAGATTTAATATATAATATTCTTGAAATTACAGAAAAAAATGTTGAAAAAAAGTAAACGAAAATGTTTGTTGTTTCAGCCGTTTTCTTTTGTTTATTTCAAACAGCATCTCAGTTTGAATAATTCTAAAATTTGTTTGAAACAACCCGTAAGCGTTGGTAGAACCAACCAACAAATCTGGTTGATTTCGTAGCTGTCATAATGAAACAACCAACATAATAGTTAATACAAACGGATGTTAGTTGAATATAACTGCTTAATTCCCGAAACAATTACTCAAAATTTTAGTTTGTTTTAACCATCGTGAGTAGTCAAATCAAACTAGTATGATGTTTGTGCCCAATTCAACGTGGAATATCGGTTAAATTAAACTAGAAAATGTTTGCGTTTACCAATCTTTTTTCTCAGTGATGGTAAGGTATTAAAATTATTGAGATTAATTACTATTACATAGAATTTAATTTTTACATTACGTAGATGCGCCAGGGGGTGAACTTCTGCCAGTCAAGGGAGCTTGTGGTGGAGTTTAATGAAGGCGGACAAAAGACGGTCGAAAAGCGGAAACTATGCTCCGACCATTTCAACTCGACAGCTTATAAAAACTATTACAAGCCTGAGATAGGGTAAGCTAAAAAGTAATTTATTTGCTATCTATTATGAACATAGAATCATTGTTTAGGTTACGTTGCAATGCTATCCCATCGCAACTTGCTCCTACGCACATTATTCCTGGGGTTCCTAGTGAACCATCCCACGAAACGGAAATTGAATACCAAGACATCGAGTTCCTTGCCAGTCCATTCAATCATGAATTGACTGAGGATGTAACGGAGGAGCAATCGTTGGAGCTTGAATATTTAGAGGAAGAATCGGAAGCTAGTGTGAACATCAAGATTGCTGCGCTGGATGAAACGCATAAGGATGACGCCGCACATCCGAACCATTAGTTTATTGATGATACTTCCCGTGAATACGATACCAGCTTGGTCTCTTTTGCTCTGTTTCAGTAGAATGTACAATGCACGGGATGCGAAAAAGTTCAGTTCTTCTTCGTGAAAAAATGGAAGGTTACGGGACCACTTTGTTTCCGCTACGAACCTGCTTCGCTTGCTTCAAAACAAACGATTGACATTCAAGCGAGCCTGAAGTAGTGTGCGTGTGTTTCATGGGCGCACTCGTTGGCACCTGTTGCGGCAGGCAAAACAATCAAACAAGGCTGACACTGAAATGGGCAAAGCGACCGTCAGATAGCGCTAGTGTTTTAACGTGTCTAAATTTAAATTTATGACGATGTATTGTAAGGCAATTTGTTCTTAGTGTTACGTCTGTTTGTCTGTATTATGACTGAGCACTTAGCCGAATTGACCACCAACCGATTTAGATAACACCAATCAGCAATCTGTTTTAGGGGAAACGGCAGTTGGCTATCGAGCTGTAGGCAGGATTTTTTTCAGGTCGTCGGCATACGACAGTCGTGGTGAAGTAAAGATGACATATCAAAGGTCCCAGATGGCTACCTATTCTGGACGTGGCGCAGAAACTTATTGACCGAAAGTCGTCTAAAGCAACTGTCAGATGGATTGTTAATCGAAAAACTAGTTTCTTAAGGTAATATTTATGAGGGTGACGGCAAGGTGATGGATTGTCGTGATTGCTATTTAACATTGCATTGGAGGGTGTGATTCGAAGAGCTGGGATGGACACAAGTGGCACGATCTTCCGGAAGTCTGTCCAACTTTTTGGCTTCGCCGACGACGTTGATATCGTAGCAAGTAACTTTGAGACAATGATTTAAACGTACATCAGACTGATTAATACGTTGAAAACAAAATACATGAAGGGAAGCGGCTCACGAGAAGACATTGTTAGCCTCCTACCACGAGTTCAGATCGACGGTAATGAAATCGAGGTAGTAAACGAATTCGTGTATCTGGGTTCATTGATGACCACCGATAACGACACCAGCAGAGAACACAAAGGTGCATTATGATGGAATCAAAGCCACTATGGTCTCCAAAGGACACTACGATCGAACAAAGTTCACCGAACTACAAAGTTGACCATCTACAATACATCGATTAAACCGGTAGTTCTATACGGCCACGAAACATGGACATTGCTAGTGGAGGACCAACGCACCCTTGGAGTCTTTGAACGGAAGGTGCTGCGTAACATCTACGGTGGAGTGCAGATGGAAGGCGAAACTTGGAGGAGGCGAATGAATTACGAACTGCATCAGTTGCTGGGAGAACCTCCCATCGTACACACTGCTAAAAACGGTTGACTATGATGGTCTAAGCATGTCGCAAGAATTTCGGACTCCTTAAAATGGTTCTCGAAAACGAACGGACGCAACGGGCACCAGGAGAAGAGGTGCGCATTGACCAATTCAACAACTTCATCATGTTCAGCAAATAGAGGAAAGGCTTGTAAGATGGAACGGCTTGTAAGATGGAAGGGCTTGTAAGATGGAACGGCTTGTAAGATGGAAAAGTGCCACTTTTGACATTCATAGCGACAACACGATCGCGCTGACAAGTGTTAACCTCATTTTTTTTACTATTCTTGAATTTTCATTTGCTTTTGGACTAAATACACTCATTCGATCTAGCTCTTCCAGGTTTCATTGTTCGAAAGTGGTGAAATAATTAAAATAGCAATTATTTCTTGTGCTTAATAAGTGGAAATTTCCCATCGATATCAAAAGGTTAACATTTGTATTGGCTAGCATTTTTGGTGTATTATTATGATCCAAAGGCATTTCCAAACAAATCGTAAAGTGAAACAATTTTTTTATGTTTTGTGTATATGGCGTCATGTTTGTAAGATGGAACATTGTTGAACTTGTACGATTGTAGACATTTTTTTTCGTTTTAAAACATATGAATGACATTTATTATGTTTAAAAATGCCATGGAATCAATAATAAATTGAAATATAACAATTTTTTGAAATTGCAATTTTCGATGAATTTCGAAAATTGGCCATATTTTTTTTTATTACTATAAACAATCAGTTCCGTGGGCAAACTTGGAGCCCTTTAGTTCCTCTTTCGAAAGATTATCGAAAAAATAAAAATTGTACATGTTACGAGCAAAAAACGGATCGTGTTCCATATTACAAGCCTTTCCTATATTATTAAACATTATTATTGTGTGTGTATGTGTGTATATACACAGAAAAATTCTTGTAGTAAAAACTACCATTTCAACCGACTATGCCTATCTTTAAAACTATCATAAAATTTCAGTCCAATTTACTACGTTTATGGTAAAACCTTCAACATTTGTGGTATATTTGACAGACCTCATATTGATATCAACCGCACCATGGTTGATCTAATCGCAGGCATGGTAAAATCAAACGCATTTATTGTCAGCTGAAAATTGTTGGTGATTGCGCTTAATTTAACCCTCGAAATGGTAGTTTCTACTGCGACTTTTTTTTGCGTGTACAATCCAACGCCCACCGTCCGGCAGTGATTTTATGGAAGAAAAATGTTTGCAAGCGAACTGTTGTAGACTCGACAAACATTTTTAGCCCGGGAATTGGAAGGTGATAGCTCTGTTGCGTTCCAGTGACCCATTTCAGAATGCCTGGTTACTCACGTCCATTCCGAGGTCACTTTCACTTACAACAAGCCCCGCATAAACACAGTACAAACGTCAAATGGATATAGGTACTGTGCATACACTTCCATCATCAAATCATATTGTTTTGATGATGGCACGTATTTAGCAGTATCGTTCAGATTCAGAAAGATCTCACCGGATATTGTTGCTGATCTTCAGTCTTCATTTGGACGGCTTCCCTGGATGCTGAAGGATGCATTTATGCCTCTACAGAAGTAGCACTCTGCTATTCGGCAAATATTTTCACATCATCCTTTTCGAAAGGAATTTTCGAACAGCGTGAATACAATAAGTACTTCGCGCACAATGAAAATCACAGGTATAAAACACTTCCGAGAAAATTTATCACAAAAATCAAAATATTGAAAAATCACAATCATTGTTCAACGAAAAAACAACTTTACAGCTCTCCATCTGTACACCATGTGAGTGCATCTAAAGTTATATGCCAGTCACTCACGCGCGCATGCGCGTTAGCTTCGTTTTTTGCTTCTGACCAGCAAATGGCCGTTTTCTACATTGCACTGGTTTTCATTTTTCTCTCCCCACACACTGCCAACAATCAAAATCCCTCGCTATGAGGCGACTCTATATCGACTTCTAAACTGCTTATAATCATCATGTCACTCGCGAAAAAGCCGAAAAATACTCGAATTTAATCATTTATGGCTGCGTGGCACAATACTAACAGCACTAACAAACACAACGAAGCTGCTATTAACTTTTCCTCCGGGTACGGGGGCGAAGCACAAAAAACAAAAAAAAAACGGGGAAAAACTACCGACCATCACAAATTTTTGCACGGAATCGATTAATTTCACTACATCTCACACAAAACACGTGGAGATTTCATGATTTCACTGTTCGTTTAGGTTGAATTTCGAATATATTTTTGATTTTATTTTCCGCGAAAACGACGCAGCAAAAACAAAACACGTCAGTTTCCAAGCACGGCTTGCTGCGATTCCGAGCTCCTATATTATTAAACATTATTATTATTGCAAAAAAAAAAACGATCTCAAGAATCTTGCGGCACCTTCTGCTGCGTAGTTGATGTCTGCGTCTACCGTATGCGTGATAAAGTTTGCACAATCGTATAAATAAGGTTCTCGTTTCATCTGTGCGTACAACGCCTAGGTTTTCTTTACATGTACGTGAGCTATTATTCATATCATAGTTGGCTGCGAGTAAATAAGCTGATTGCCTTAGTTGGACAGTTGCACCATGACGAAGAAGCAGCGTATTTTTTTTTTTTGTTTGACGTTGTTACTGTTGACTGGCTGGGGCCAATGTCGGCCCAACTCGCCTAGCAGCGTATTTGTGACTTGCTTCAAAAAGACATTTTAATCGCCGTGAGAGTGTCCCAGTGGATCGTGAAAAAGGCCTTAGACCGAGAAAAGAAACAACAACTATCCGCGAAGGTGGCCAAAGGTCGTCCGAGGTCAATCCGGATTCCGAGGGTGTGCGTTCAGTGAAGAGAATGGCGAAGGAAACGGGATCAGCGACTTTACGGCACGGATGATCGTAAAAGAAGATTGCGGGGCGAAGTCGAGGGCACGAAAGAAAGCTCATACGATTACCAACTGCATCCGGGAGCTACGAGTCGAGCGATGTAAAAAAAATCGTGAACTTTCTCAAGTGAAAAAATCCTGTATCAAATTCCAAATCGCCAAATCGCTATATTAGTTCTCTCCCGGTAAAAGTCGTGGCCGACGAGCATAAAAATGTATATCTGACCAAGCATCCTGCTAACTTCATGGCGTTAGATTGGTGGCTTCCGATGGCAAAAAAGCAGTTCGGCCGCAGCCAAATGTTGTATTTCAACAAGATGGGACTCCGTATCATAGCCGTTAAAAAAAGCCGTAAAAAAGTTATTTTGGCTATTTCAGGCGTAGCAAATCCTGTGTCTTAATAAGATGAATTCACCTCGGCTTTTTTTTGCACCGATATTTCAGCACGGTCAATATCGGGCGAAAAAGGGAAATACTCATGTTGGTGCGTCAACTTTGATGCCAGCTGTAGTCCAAACCACTTGATGGAAACAGTTCAAATTTCGTCCACATTATTTCCTATGTATTTTTAGGCTATTGTGAAATTTAAAATATGTTATCTAAATTTTTCACAGAAATACGGATTTTTGAAATTGGTATGTCCAAAAATGACTTTTCATATGTAATGAAAACTTCAAATTTATAAGCCTGATCAACATAAAATTTCGATCACATACGGTCTATACATTGTTTATAGTGAAGTGGAAGTTTCAGCTAAAAATATTGATAATTGACAAAGTTACAGTAGGTTGAACATGGCATATTTTGGAAGCAAAATTTTGCTCGGCTTTTTTTTTGCTACTGAGTGTAGTTTGTCATTGTATATTTACATACGTGTCATTACTTAAACTGTACATAAAGGCTACTCAGCTATAGATATTGTATTATTAGTGGATATTTATAATTAGCTTAAGTAAGATTCACTCAATATCTGGCTAACAACTCCAAACAAACATATGGAGTTCGTCGTGGAATATTTGCAGTTTTATTGAACATCAGAAAACCATTTGCTTACCGCACATCGCTGGAGGAATCAGTATCATGCATCACCCAAGCTCGAGTATAATTTGCATTTCCTATGCCTTGAACTTCAAAAGTGCATGCTCATCATCTATCGTACAGTGCAATTAACTGTTGACGATAAAAATGACTGCAACATGATAAAAAAAAAACAAAGCTCCCGCATTGCAACGGTTTCCAATTGCACTGTGTGCATACAATCATCGAGCTTCTATTTCCCTCCTCGTCCTCCTCACCCTCAAAGGTATGAGAGCGTCGCACAGGTGAAAAGGTCTGTCTTGTTTGCCGTCTGTGACACTAGATGGTCAACAACCAGATACCTACTAATGCAAATAAGAAAAATTAAAATGACAGTTTGCATTGTTCAACAACAGCTAATTTTCTTATCGTTTTTATTTTCGAGCTTGGAAACACACGTGTAAAGCAAGTGTTTCGATTAGATGGCATATACTTGCAGGTGAAATGTATCTCCCGTACGCAAATGTGGACATTGCCAACTCTATCGAAGGGCTATCATTTGTTTAGATAGCGACCGCTGTAATAAGAGGTTCGGGATCTATAATTGATGAATAGGGCAAAGGACAACTTTGACAGGAACATTAATTTAGAACCTGACAACGAAATCCTAAAATATCCATAAGTTTTTACTACAACCACTAGTTGATAGCAAAAATTTAACTTTTAAGTCGGCCATCTAAGGAATGTATCGAACATAAGCTATCCACGTACATTTGCATTGAACACGAGTAGTTGAGATGGTTTTAATGTGTTAATCATAGTCTGCTATGCGTTTGACTGTCATCTCTCGCTTGTTTACTTGTTTGCACGATTCAAATTCTTCGTTTTCAAAATGTCGCGCATTGAAAAAGACGTAAAAATTAAGGTTTTGGACACATGGCTACGTGAAACTATGGGTGTAACTATGTGACAATTGGCAAAGCGCTTTTAAATTCATCACGCGAGTGAAAAATCTTTCATAACCATATTTAAGAAACATTGTTCTTTGGATGAACTTCCAAGAAGAGGCAGAAAACCCGGATCTTACAACCCTAAGCTGGATCTGAAAGTGGTAGTTCTAATTCAGAAGAACAAATTAATGTCGATACGAAATTTGGCCAATCAAGCGGGAGCCAGCGTCGGTATGATTTAACGTTTCAAGAATCAGAACGTAGCAAGAAATAGAACATTATATATAATGCCGATATTTACTCTGAAATATCGGCATGATATATAACGCAAATATAATGCCGATATTTCAGAGTTAATTTACAAAATGCACAGTACTTCCCCATCACAGACTTCAAATTTAAGTATGGAACGTCTTTTATGCATCAATAAAAGATATTTCAGGGGAACAACTTAGCATTTTGCTTCAGTCGAAGCGAATCTGGCGATCTCGAAGATGTTGTTGTCAGCGATCGGCTGCACACCGTCAAGTCGTCCGGCACACTCTGCTGCTTAGCAGCAATTTGTTTGGCCGTGACAAGTCGGATTGCAGTTCCCACTCGGTCGCATTCACCGTCTGCTCCGGAAGGGCACTACACCGAACCCGTTGGTGCCGGTGCCCCCGTCTACCTCTCTGTGATGATGGAATATCTGGCGGCTGAAGTCCTCGAGCAGGCAGGAAACACCACCCGCGACAACAAGTAGACCAGTATCATCCCACATCACCTGCAGCTGGCCACCCACAACGACGAGGAGCTGATAAAACTTCTCTCCGGTGTGACCATTTCACAGGGTATTGTCCTTTTTAGGCCGTCCTGTTGTACAAGCAGACCAAGAAGAAAGCCTAAATTTAATCTTGTACTATGTTCCTCCCGTCAACATCTAACACCCGTCCTTTTCAGGACGAACAAATCACTTTATCCAACTGAAGTGTTTGTTTAATAGTAGTTTCTCCTGCGCTCATCAAAATTTGCATCACCACGCACTGGCTCAACATGACATTGCGCTAAACGTCGCATCCCGGAGTAAATGGCCAATTATTTTGGACAACTAACAAACGAAATATTATTAACAGCTGACCAACCGTTCCAAAGCTTCGAAAACCGTTCCAAATTACTTTTGACATCTGACTCCAACGATCTGGTGGCAGGTGGATGGAGAACTTTCAAACGCTTTGTATCATCTGAAACTTTCAAACGCGCGATCGGATCAACTATTCCTAGTAAAATGGCAGTTTTTCGCATGCGTAGCCTGCACAAAGAGCCAGTGATAATTATCAAATGAGGACAGCCACCTTTCAGCAGCTTCTTGATGGATCCTTCAGAACCCATAATTTCTGAAGCTCAATCTGACACAAGTCTTTTTTTTTTGGGAATCGTAAACTGTTTAACAATTGCGCAAAATGTATTGGTTTTTGGACTGCAAAATTATAATAAAAACATCACGTTCGAAATAACTAAATAAAATATTTCTAAGTAGGAAGAACAGATTTTTCTGAAGAAATTCCTGCAGGAAACTCTGTCAAAATTTGTGGAGAACTATATGAAAAAATAATTGCAGACATCCTAGACCAATTTTTAAAATGATTCTACAAAAACCCATTGCGTAATTTTTAAAGTTAAGAACTAATTATGTGAGATTATGAAATTCATGTAAAACATTTTGATAAATTTCTCAAATTGAGCAAATCAGGAATTTATTCTTGATTAACAAATCAGGATTCTATTCAAGAATTACTTCAGGATTTACCTTATAGTTTCTACGAAGTTATAGTTTCTACAGGGATTCCTTAGGAATCAAAATATCCTGAAGAATAACAATAGGAACGCTAGAAGGAATATCGGAAAGATTGTCTGAGGATCTTTGAGAAATTCTATAAAATTTTCTTCAAATATTGCTTTCAGACTGTTCAGACTTCAAATAACTTTCAGACTGTCATCTGTCGCTTTAGTGTCAGTGTCATTTATTTTATTTAGCTTCATGGGCCTAAAACAGCACACTGAAAGTAGAATTGATAAAAAGTTGGATCCTAAATAGTACTCATTTTTTAAATTTGAGGTATTTGAGTTGACAAGCAATTTCCAAAATTCTTAAAAATCTTGGTTTATCTAAAAAATCTGTAATATTTTCATACAGATATCCATATGAAAATAATGAAAAAATCTGTGTCAATCGAGATAAATCTGTGCATGTGGCAACCCTGATTTTGACCTAGACTTCGTCTTACGGCAAGAATGGGGTGTCAATTGAAAATCTACAAAAGATCGACCGTGACGAAATATCGTTACAAATTGAACGCTTACAACTTAATAAATGCTCGATAGATTTTCAAGATGATCACATTAATCGATTGGAAATTTTTCCGTGTGCTAAATGCACAGTATATTCAGGCAATCATTACATACATAACTACACACATAGGCATATAAGTACACCGCTCAAAAATATGCAATGAATGCGAACTATAATGCGTTGGAAAATGTGTTGGAAAATGTTTGAAAATGCCTCAATGCCTTCTTAATTCGTGAGGCTGAATCGAAAATGCATAAGTGATTCGCCCCTTGGTGTCAAGAACCTTAGAAATTGCACTGTCGACAAACCGTTTGGTCAGATAGCTGATTGCGCTGCTGGCTGTTGCTAACAAGCCGTTGGCCAGGCAACCGTTGCTATAGGCAACCACAAATCATACAATGGTGTGCTAGGCAGTCGGTTGCCCAAGCCAGTGATTTATTCGTAACCAGTCGGTGGGTGCAACCACGCGTGTGTGTGTGATCTTGTCGGTAGCCATCTTTTGGTAAGGCACAACGTGCACCGGTGGACATAAGGGAAGGTCCATTAATTATGTCACGCAGTAAGGGGGAAGGGGGGCTTAGGAAAACGTGACGATCAAAACATACAAACAACTTGACAAGGGGGGGGAGGGGTGGTTATAAAATGTCAATTTTTGCGTGACTTAATTAATGGACGTTCCCTAACCAGATTTAAAAAAAACCGAGATGGTTTTAATTCAAATGACGACCAATTTAATATTGAGAGGGTTTGTTCGATTTGAGTTTATCTTACATTACCTTCCAAGTTCATGACAATTGGCTGGCAGCGCTGGCTAACACAATTTAGTTTTCTCTTCGTTGCATTCATTGAGCAATGTGTTTCGTGCCGTCACGTAAAATTGAAACACCGGACTCTAATAATTTGATCGTTTCTTGATTGATTTATTTTTGAGATTTTGATTTTTATCAACTAGAGGTTTTTAAGATTTCCATTGTATATATAAAAGTATTTAAAATTTTACAAATAAAAGATGAATATTCTTTCATCGGTGTTGGAAAGTTCTAAAGAATGATGCGCGCCGGCAAGTATCAAGAAATTTCCTATCACGGATAACGGTGTAAATTCTCAAACATAATATTCAGAATTAATATTCGCTGCACATTCCAATAAGTACTGTTAAGAACAGTAAAGGTCTGTATCCGCAATAATCCGGACACCTCAAAACATGAATAAAACATAAATTTCGCATTACATTTCCGTCGTAGATGTTTATTTCAGATTGAAGGGATGTGTTTTAACAATTCGTGAAGACAAAACATAGTTATTCGGTATTTGCATAAAATTTTCGAACTTTGCGCTTAACTCCGTCCATTAGGGTTTGTACAGACTCTTCAGAAACCGTAGAAGCCGTCTTTGTCCAAATTTGCTGGAAGTGTTTGATGTCTTTGATTCCTTGCTTCTTTCCAGAAAGCTTCCGCTTCATCAGAGCCCAATATCTCTCGATTGGTCGTAGCTCTGGGCAATTTGGAGGGTTTGAGGATTTTGGTACAATGTTCACTTGATTTGATTGGTACCACTACATCACAGTTTTAGCAGGGTGGCATGATGCCAAATCGGGCCAGAACAAAGGTTTTTCTTTGTGACTTTTGATGAAGGGTAGCAATCGCTTGTACAGACACTCTTTCTGATAGATCTCCATGCCGATTGTCCCTGTAGTGACGAAAGATTTACTCTTTTTGCCACACGTGCAAACTACAAGGTATTTTTTGGGAAATTCCGATGCCTTCTTCGTTCTGAAATGCTCAGCTGTAGCATTTTTGGCCACAGCAGAATAAAAAGCCAGCCCTGGAAGCTGCTTGAAATCCTCCAGGACATAAGTTTCATCGTCCATAACAACGCTTGAAAACTTCGTCATACATTCGCAGTACAAACGTCGAGCCCGTGATTTTGCTGCCAAGTTGTGTTTGTCGTTGCGATTTGGAACTGTTTTTACTTTTACGACTTAAATCCCAAACGTTGTTTGATTTTTGGACAAAACCAGGCGACATCCCTATTTTACGAGCCACCGTTCGAATGGAGAGATTTTTTTTCACCTTTCGGTCCATGACAGGATCAGAGCGTCCAATGTTTTTGTCACTTCTCGGTTTCCTCTCCACCGTCAAACGTTCCGAAAATGATTTGAGCACATTTATGCAAATCCAATGTTTTTGCAAGGATTTGCCGTACGCTCGTACAAAATTCGCTCGCAGACTTGTTTTTCTTTCGTCGCCATCTTGAATACTAAACATGAAATGTAAACATCAATCATAGTCTTTTTCATCATAGACTCTAAGCTATACCACAGTGTAATTTTTCTTTTTTACGTGCAATATTTCAAAAGTTACAATGATTTGAAGGTGTCCGGATTAATGTGGATACAGATTTTAATTCTGTTGTGTGAACGTTTCGCGTTGGATAATGTTTTACTTCTAGGAAGAAATTAGTTTTGAGAAACGGTGAAAGTAAGAATAAGTGTAATGCCTAATCATTTTGATGCCAGCCGTAAGCGCAAATTTCGGATGCGCGTTAAGATCGAGCATACGAAAAATCCTTCAACTTTACTTTTAAAGGAAAGGGTTACTTAAGGGTATATAATAAAAAGCAATTTAGCAACTCCTACTTTATTTCCACCATCACAAATCCATCATCTATCAACCTTTCGCGCTCACACACGTTGGCGTCCAGGTGTGTGTCAGAAGGAAGCAACAGGTGCCGAGTGCTTGCTGAAACTCGCGCTCTTAAGTTCGGGATGACCACAAAACATTCAATGTATGTAGTAACAAAAACGGTTCGCGGCTTAATTGACTGTAAAGTTGTTTACGAATGGCTTTATTAGTTTTGCAGTAAAAAGGCTGATGGTGAGAAATGTTTATTTTGTTGCTGTATGGTTACGCGACGAGGCCAGCTTCGATGAAACAAATTACTTCAACCTGTGCACGTGCATTACCGGTTGATTACACGGGAGGATGATGTTGAAATCGTTACAGAGCTGCAAAAAGGGCCAGGGATTGACATTCTCTGTTGTTAGTTATACAGATTTTCTTCGAGTTTGATAATTAGGACGGCCGATTGAAATCTCCATAATCGTAATCGCAGTGTTGAACAACTTAATATCTGTTTGCATAACAGTGGTTATCAAAGGAGAAATTCTTAGCTGATGTGCGTTTGACAGTTCTCTAATCAGGAATATTTGTCAAGTAGAATAACTGAATTTATCCATTATCATAATCGTCTTATTTTTGCCAATCAACTTGTTCGTCCCAAATGAGATTTGCAAACAGGCCATGAAGGAAGACTACAAATGTCGGTATGTAATTGCGCGGGACAGGTCATAAATCAACAAGAACAATAGAATAGCGACACGATATGGCCGCGTGTATCCATGGATACAGAAGGTGTAGAAAGGGCGAACGAGATAGGAACTCAGATAATTATTCCGTCGTCGACAGATGACATTATGGCGACCTACTGTTGTCATGCGTGTGTGTCTGTGGTTTGATCGATGTGATTTCTCCTCTTCATTTGTGGCGATTGTGATATTTTCCCATCGTTTTTGCGATTCATAAATGCATCACAAGTCACGGAGATTTGTAGTTATGAGATTGATTTGTAACAATATACGAAGCGAATAGTAAAAATTAACTCTCTTCTCATGCTGTTTGGAGAATAGCTGAATGTGTTAGAGAAGATTTCAAGGTCTCATTGAGCAAAAGTATTTGGTGTTATCAACGCAACATGACGAACCGTACAATTTACATAGTTACATATAGATCATTTTTGTTCCCTGTTTATTTGTGCGAATAGTTTAATTTTTTTTTTTTTCAAATAGAGGGATTTAATTATCCTAGGCAAGCTAAGCCGAGTCCTCCCGAGTGGTTTGTTTACACTTCTATAAAGAACAACTGATGCAAGTTTGATCAAAGTAAGAAATAACGTCAAATGAAACTCGAGAGAAGAAAAGTATTGTGCACAAACACCTGGCAAATCCGGAGAGGTTCGATTCAAAGCTGGCTAAAGTGCTGAAGATGGAAATAGTTTGTTAAGTGCTCAACACCTGCAAGGAAACCGAGGGACTCATAAAATCTTCCGATCCGCTTCCTAGCATCTTGATACGAAGTCACTCATCCACCGATTACCTGTCGATCTGCCAAATTTTGGGAAACCGACTGCTTACCCAAGTAACACCACTTGTCATATTAATGTTGAAAATACACCTTTTAGACAAAGCTCAAGGTTTTTTCCTAACGCCAAAAACTTAATTTCATACACGCATTTAACCGAAAAAGCGCAATAAATGTGGCATTTTTAAACATCTTTTAGGTGTTCTGTAGAACATCCATAAGACTAATATTATGTTCTATGGATGCTTAAAACAGCGTGCTTATAACAGAATGATATGTTTGTCAAAGTCAGCACGGTACTAAAATGAATAAATTTAACAAAATATAAACACAAATTTTCAATGGCGAAAGGATATCGTAGCTAATAGTATTTTATGCGTTAAAGATGCTTGTTTATTACTATTTCAAATAGGAGTGAAAGTTGCATCAAAATTGTATATGAGGCTCAAGGTTAGCAGTGCAACTATCCGTTTTACCTTCCCTAATTTCATGCGCCTTTGATTGGATTAAAAAACGTAGAAGGAACCTCTAATAAATTATGGAATTTGAGTGAGATTTCTTTATGGAATCCACCAAAATTAACATGGCGATTTTCAAAGTTCGCAGTTTTACAGTAAAGACTGTATTCGATGAAATTTGGACACACGTAATTGTTCGTAACTTTTAGCGTGTGGGTAAAAATTATTGAAATTTTAACTGAATGTATTTTATTGTGTTGTGTCAATTTATTGTAACGAGTTTTTCGTGAAAATCGGTCGAGTGATTTCTGATGATGACTTCGAATAAAGAAATAGTGCGCCAACAAATTTGGGCACTCTAGCGAAAACCCAAACTTTTCTCATCGATGGATCGGAAAACAGCTCAGGTGCATTCAACCGTATCTCATGTGATCAAAGCGTTCAAGGACCGTAAGACAACCAAGCGAAAAAATGGTAATACATTGTAAAAAACGTGACATCAAATCCGGAAAGCCGGGATGGTATTGAACCAATTTAGCGTTATCTGGCATTTCGATCAAGGATGTTGCGAAAAAGGCGAAAGTTTCAGTTTGTTTTGTGCGAAAAACAATGAAACGTTCTAGATGCCGCGTATACAAAGGTCGAGCTGCACGACATGAGCGATAAACAGAACTCGGTGGCCAAAACTCGTGCAAGAAAACTGTGCAGAGTGGCTCACAAAACCGTTCTGCACCGTTGTGATGAACGATAAGACCTACAACAAAGCCGACACAAACGATACCAGGACAGAACACTACGTCGCCACCACCTCTAAGTTGGCCGTTCCGGAAGTACGGAAGAAGAAGCATCAGAAATTCGCCAAAAAATTCCTTGTCTACCGGCGTGATCTGCGGATGTGGCAAAATGAGTCATGACCCTTCATCACCTCTACGGACGTCAACGGACAAATCTACAAAGGACGATACCTCAAAAACGCCTTCTGCCCTTCTTGAAGATCTCGATGGCCGACACTGTTTAGCCGGATTCCCGGCATCTTGCCCGGCCGTCTTGAACTGGTACAAAGATAATAATGTATTTTTTGTACCAAAAAGGCAAATCAACCCACTCCAAACACTCCGGAACTTCGCCAATTGAAAAATTTTGGGCAATCGCAGAAGCGAAGATCGTTAAAACTCCAAAACTGATGAAAATGAGCTTGAACTAAAGAAAGTGTGGTTAAAGTAAGTAACCGTCGGACCGATCATTTGCCCCAAAATTTGATAAAGAGGTCAAGGCAAAGGTGCGGGCATTTGGAACTGGAGAAAGAGGAACAATAAACCAATGATGTCAAAACTTAGCCATTTAGTAGTTACTAATTTCCAGAAAGTTTGAAAAGAATCGGGCTCAAGGAAAATTTTTGGTGACCTATTTTGTGAGTCCAAATTTCATCGAATACAGTCTTTACAAGTCTAAAGTACAGGTAAAAACATTTGTAACACATTTTGACTTTTCAAATGTTCGATTTTTTATTTTCTGCGTTTTTGATGTAAAATTGAACAGGCTAACGTCAATTATGAAGAAAAATACAATTTTTTTTATTATGTTGTGCAATAACTAGATCGCAAAAAGACTTCCCCATATATAAAGCGTAAATTTACTGTAAAAACAACATCCCAAACTGTTGCTTTACGTAACATTTGAATAAATTCTATACCCATTTCGACTACTATTTATGAATCAGTGAGTTGCACCACAATCTTTTTTTATATGATGTTTGTTACATTAATACTAATAAACGGTTATACATATTTTTCGGCCGTCACTGCTATTCCATCTTTAATCTCTGAATAATTTCATTATTGCATTAGGATATTAAAAAAATGTCTAAGTTATGTGAATGCAACTTTATCAACATGTCCTTGACAACTGTACATATTTTGGCTTGCTTCACAAATAAGTACATTTGACTCAAGTCAGTCAAAATCGCTTAATATTTAAAAGTGAAGTAAAGATAATTCGTAGTGGTAAGATGACAACTGATCACACCGATGGCCAAGAAGTAAAATTCGCAAGTTGACCGAACAAACGTGAACGAAAATATGTTCACTGTTCAGGGACACAAATATGTGTAGAAAAACATATAAAACTTTCAGACTAGACATGTTTGGTATTGCATCCCCTCACGGTTTCTTTACAACAAAGTGCTTATCAAAGCAGATGTTTCTGGTATTATGCGTGGGGTTATCTCAAATTGTAATATTCTTACTACTACAAAATATTGAAGCAATTGAACGGATTGGAATAAGAAAGCATTGGGTTTGAATCAGCGTCTTCAAAGTCTGAGTTGAAAGCTTCGAGGAGGGTGCAGGCAAACCTGTAATTCATCACAAGTTCCTACCTCACGCCTCCTCGAGTCGTATGATCAGAAAAGAAAGACTGCCAGCTGACACATGGAGCACTTTGGTTGGCAGTAACAAAACAATGTTGTCATTTTGACAATACCGAAGTGAGGGTGTGCAACCTGTAAACCACATCATACAGGGTGTGGCAGATGATAATGCGAAAATTTGTTCTATTTCTTTCAAATCCCATTTTCAACTAATTCAAGCAATAATATAAACATTTTCGAGTGCAGTTAACTTTATAAAGTCCTTTTAAACAAATTTATTCAATACATATTCCTCCATTTTATTAATAACATCCTCGAGCCGACGCTTAGAAAGCCAGAGCATGCCGTTCGGACATCGATCCTCCGACATTATTTTACGCGCGCGTGTTACCTTGACAAACCAGGGTTTTCACACTAGGGTGTGATGTTTTGCAGGCTCGTGCTTCAGCAGCCTGCCCAAATCAGATAATCCAACGGATTAAGATCTGGACTGCTAGAGGCCACAAATCAACTTCCATGAAACTTCATGTTATCATTCCAACCATTGTTAGGTTCGATTGGACACACGTGTCACGGCGCTGCATCCTGCTGTAGGACAACGTTTTGGTCCTCGGAGAAGTTGGCCTTCTCTTGAAACGCAGTGCCTTTAAAATACCGATGCGCCACTTCGGTATTTATTTTAACTCAGCATCAATGAAAACAGGTGGCATTTCAAACCGTTGGACGCCACCAAATACGCGCCATCAACTGCCGCCAGCGGGATGTTTGGTTTGAAATTTAATTTCACTTTTTCCGGATCGTTCTCCATTTTCTGCGGTGAAGTGAACCGGTCCATTGTACAACATCGATACTGAAAAGTTTCAATCGGAGAACAGGATTATCATTTTCCTTCTTCAATAGGAAAGCAATCTCTTCGAACAAGTAACTTGAACACAGCGCGAAAGTAGCTTGTAAACAAATACGCTTTCGACAGAAATTAGTCACTAGCTACAAATTAACCCATTTGTTAAATTAAATACTCAAGTTTGAACATTTCCGCATTATTTTCTGCCGCACCCTGTATGTACTAATTTTACGTGGTACAACAAGCTTTTACCTTCTGGCCTCTTCAGCTTGTGTTTCATGTATTTTATTATTGTTTTAATGTTTGGTTGTCATTTTTTCAATTAATTTTCAGATCAGCCCTTGAGGCATTGTTTATTAAAATTTGATAACATACTTAATCTACAACTAAAGCCCCAATTTGAAATCCTAGAGGTGGGGAACCAGATTCGGATGATCTGGTGATCAAATGTCAAACTGCGTGCCTATCGTTACAAATATACTCACTAGAGCGATGATCAAGCATTTTTTATCTCTAAGCCAGACAGATGACCTAAGATGTTCTTGTCCTCGGAGGGATGTTCAGGATCATCACTGCGTTTATTTTGATACGCAGAAGTTTCAGATGATATGTTTTTGCGCAACTCTCCCGGATTGGCATGCCGTACTCGATGACTGGAAGTATAATTTGCTTGTAGACAGCAAGCTTGTTTTCAGGGATAATGAAAACCTTCCTGTTGATCAGCCAATTTTATTGGTTTCAACAGAACGTTACGCTTTGTGACAGTTTGTCAACCTGCTCCTGAAATAAGCACTATCTATAGTAACGCCAAGGTAGATAGCTGATTTGGCCCATTCCATCGTTGTGTTGCTTAGGCTAATTTTACAATCCTCAGGCGGAACAAGTCTTGGAGAATTGGAGTATGAGAAAAGGATGACCTGGGTCTTCGCCGCGTTGATACAGATCTTCCATTCGGTGAAGTTTTCTGACAGAACATTCAGGCTTCGCTGCAATTTCGCTGTAAGCGCTCTTGTTACCCTAACATTTTGACGAATCATGTATCATCGGCGAACAACGGAAGATATCCATTTTCAGGGAGCGGGGGTATATCCGAAGTGAATAGGTTGAAGAGAAGTGAACCTAGTATACTTCCTTGCAGAACACCGGCGGAAATCTTCTGTGCGTCGGAAACTGCACCTTGCAGCGAAACACGGAATGTTCTGTCCGACAGATAATTTTTAATTATCTTCACCAGGAAGATAGGAAGATTGTATATTTTAAGCTTATACACCAGGCCATCATACCACACGTTATCAAAGGCCTTCTCGATATCGAGAAGTGCCATGGCAGATGATTTCGCAACAGACTTGTTCCGCTTGAGGATGTTGGTTGCTCGGTTAAGTTGGTGTACACCCAAAATAAAAAAGCAAGATTGTAATGCAATTTCGCATGATTTGGTTTCATTTCTCGTAATGGATCGCAACTTGGAGAAAAAATGCAACATTGGTCGTGGGCAAAAAAGCAACACATCAGTTCGATTAGAAAAATGCAATGTGTGCGTGAGGTTGTACAGTTGATTAGTAGTAGTAAATTCAATGACTCACAGAAAAAAAGATTACAATCCGCTACTGAGAGTCGAGCCGCGACCGTCAGCATGACGGCTCTTCATTGTAACCATCCAGTCACCCAACAAGTTGAGGTGAACGGAATAAAAGCCCTACAGTTGCTTAGGTTGTCGAGGCACTCAACGTTACAAAAATGAAGCAAATATCGGTCGCACACACTTACATGGCTTCGTTTATTTCATAAAACGCATGGTGATTTGATGAGAGGGCGATAGGAGGGTGATGACGAGTGCAAATAAAAATAGAACACTTGACAGCGGAATAGCAACAGTGGCATATGGCGTAGCGGCGTTCTGTGCCATTGTCTCACCCATTTTGAAAAGTTGTTGACGGTTGAACAAAAACCCAACGGTTGCTGCGACTGTCGAGGCACTAGGAATACAGCGATAACCGCTTGCACACACTTGCATGGCTTTGTTTATACCATAAAAAGCTTTGTGGATCATGATGGGCAAAATTGCCTTTTCAGAATCATGCGAAATTCTCAAGACATGATTGCAAAAACTGCAATTGCATTTTTTGCTACAATTTCAACTTTTGGGTGTACTGTTGAGCGACCACGTCGGAATCCGAACTGCTCGTCGAGTAAGATGTTAAGCTTGTCGGCAGACGATAGAATCCGACGGTGGATCGCTTTCTCAAACAGCTCTTAGAGCATGAAGGATCTCTCCCAGGTTTCTGGATGGGGATGACTTTGGCTGACTTCCAACACGAGGGAAATTAGCCAAGTCGGAGGCCTTGGTTGAAAATCAACGCCAGATGAACGTAGAACTGGGGGCTCAATTGCTTGAGCTCCAAGTTCATGATATTATCGAAAAACATGTTCTTAGACACTTTGATATAGGTCAACAATTCGTCAGCTGAGATTTCCAACTCTTCAGTGGAGTCGTTGGGGCGCTAACGGCAGCTTCGTGTGGACTTACGTTGTTTAGTCCGAGATTGTGAGGCTGACGAAGTGTTGACTTATCTCAGCAGCCTTTTCTGCAGGAGTTATCAAACGATCCTTAGAGCCATTGTTGTCTAATGGGATCAACGGTGGAATGTGCCTTGGTTGAATTTTTAAAATTTTTGTCAACTTCCAGAATGGTTTTGCACAATCTAGGTGAGAGTGGATCTTGTCGACGAAATTGTTATTCTTAAGGTCCACCATTCTGGCCTTAATTATTTTGGTTATGAGATTTCAATGACTTTTTAAAGTAGGCAGACCAGTTCGCTGGTATTGCATCCGGGTAGCGTTGCGCAATTGAATCAGTTATTTAGTGGGTATATCAATGAGTACAGAGTTGCTTACCTGATCAATCACCGGTACATGTTGCTCCTGGGCCTGGGAGATCGCTTACTCGATGTTCTGCAGCTGCCGTTCGATGTGATCAACCGACTCAAGGTGCATGTTGAAGTCGATGTTGTCGTCAACGTGTGTGGCGGAAGGCGTTGACCAAGCCGGGATATGGTGGATGCCTACTTTCGGATAGCCAAAAACTCCACACGTTTGGGGCAACCTCGATTGCTGCCCTCATGATTTGCGCCACAGTTGGTGCACTTAAGTAGGGTACCTTCGTCCATCACTTTCAAGTTTCGAGTTCCGTGGCCGAACGCAAGGCAGTTGCTACACTGCGTCACGTCGTGCTGCTTAGAGCGATACCAGGCGTTTTCACCAGGTCAGCCATCGTGATAGAACACTCCTCAAGGTGGACCAGGTAGAGTTGGGCTCGGTAGTTTCCCTGTTGCTGGCGTCTGATGGGAAACAGCTTCTGAGGCTTCAGTGCCACCGCTTGCAGCTCGGCGAATATTGCCTCCGGAGTGAGCTCCGGAAGGCCATGCAGAATCACCAGGCATGCTTCCGTGTGCGTCGTGAGAGTAGAACTCGTGTTGCTTGGCGACTAGGTGAGCGCCGACAGTACGGTAGTCAGCCTGTACAGTGGATGGATTTGGATAGCTGCAAGCTCGGTCCTGAGTGCAGCAATGTTCTTTGACTTGGTGAAGAGTGGGGTACCTTTATCTTCTTTGGCACATCCTGTACCAGAAGCACGGCGAATTGATTGTTAGTAGACAAGCGTTAGGATCCATTGGATCGGCGTCATCATGGCGCAGCCGTTGAAGCTGCCCGGTTGCGGTAATGATTCTGGAGCGGATGTCACCGTTGGTCGATTTTTTCGACCCGTGGCAATGGGTCGAGCGAGAAATTTTTCCAAACTTTGCAGCGCTTTCTTCTGGTTTGCTACCACCAAAAGATGAGCAAGCGCAGGTGATAAATCGCAAACCGGACACGCAATCGCGAGAAAGCGGGCGAGGGGGAAAAACGGCGAAAAAACTTTTATTGCGAGAGAGTGAAAAACACGTCCGTACGTGTCGCTTGTTAGAGCTGATGACTGTTTTGCCACTAGACACGATGCGTAGCTGAGAGCTGATATGTATCACTGATGGCTGAAGACTAATGCTGAGGCGTCCCTCTTAAATATCTTTTACTGATGCATAGGAGACGTTCCTCACCTCTATTTGAAGTCTGTGATAGGGAAGTACTGTGCATCTAGTAAATTTACTCTGAAATATACATCACCTTATATTTTCGTTATCTTAAACAGGTTAATGTAAAAAATCAAAAGTTTTCATTATTGAAATCGACGCGTAGATTTCCGATCGATTGGGACAAACGTCGAGAAAATGTTTGGAGAAACGATTGACATATTAACGCTCAAAAAATGCCCGCATTTCGTGACGGTCCTAATAAATATATTTTTAAATTGTACGCCAGTATAGAATACAAAGACGTTGTCCTACATCAAAACAATGAAATATCGGCTCCGTAAAGCTGACGCGATTGACCCCACCAAATAAACGAATGATATAAACATGTTCACACATAGTTCTCCGTCCCACCTCTCTCCGCATAAACAGGGCCACTACTGCATACTGCTGCTGCTGCTGTGCAATGGAGGAATGCTCTCGGTGGGTGGGTGAGCTGAGCATGGAGCAAAACTCCACCAGCGAATGAGCCCCTCCGCCGGGTTTGTTGTTACTCACTCACGCCGTTTCTCTCTCTCTCTCTCAACAGTCATTCATCACGGACGAGGCGCTCAGTATCATTCGAACTTTTCCCTCGAGCGGACGTTCCTATCGCTGGACGTGGGCTCACGTGTGTTGTGTTGCGTTCTTCTAACGGATAAGAAGTTTGTGTTCTGTTGTGTCTTGAAAAACTCTCCTCGCAGACGCGAAACCTCCTCGGATCAGACCCGTCAGCCGGGGCACCTTACGTTTGGGTGTATGGAGGAGCCCGAAAGTGCCACCATCGACATTCTTTTTTCGGCTTTACTTTTCTTTGCATTTATTCGCGGACCCCGACAGATCCCCGTTGTGCATTCGTGGTAGTCGTGTTTCGCAAAACATAAACATCATATTTTGAGGTGAGCAATGCTTGGCTGTGCCAGGAAAGCGTGAAGCCTATCAACATACATAGAAGGCGCGTACCTGAGAAGAATAGATTGGGATGGGTGAAGTGGGAGTGAAAGAGAAGTCATAAACCTGTGGAACCTGATCGAGCAGAGAACATGCCCATGGTGATGGAGATCGTGTGTTGATGTTTGGCAGCAGTGTATGTGTGCTTGAGTGTTACGTGTGGGTGCGCTTCATGATCGTATGAGTAGCGGGGAGTGCATGCTAGCGGAAGTACTGTCACTCGGGTTGGCTCTTTGTGTGTCTGCTTCGCTTGGCGAATCACGGTACAATGGAGGAATCGACGGTATAAAAAGTGAGCGATCGGTGAAACGGGATGTGTATGAGTGTCCACTGCCATCAGTCTGTGTATGGTCTTAAGTTGGCTTATGTTGCACTAGTCGTTGTTGGTTAAAGTTGCCGTGTTATGTTTCTTGTTAGGCTTTTTTTTTCCCTCTATGAACCTTTATTCCAGAGTGGTTCTTTGGATGTGAAGTGAGTGTAGGTTTATGCTCCAAAGACATGCTGCTTGAAGACGGGGGCAATGGAAGACAGAGAAAACATTCGTAAGGAAAGAATCAACGTGTACGATCGACTGAACGAACGAACGAACGGTGTATGTTTGCTACGGAAAGGTGTTCAAAAGGGAGATCTCAATTCCAACTGGTTTGAAATGAGGAAAATGGATCTGTTGAATTGGAAGAGAAAAACTCAGTTTGAAAATGAAACAACAGCAGTGAAATGTATCAAAATTGGCGGAAATTTGAGATGCGTTGACGTTTTTTTTTTGTTAATTTCAAAAACAGTAAGAGACGCAGAAGGGTGATTGTGGTTTCGGACAGACAGACAGTATCTATGAAACTTTTGGCGTTATGGTATGCTGGATCAGCTCGAGCGAAAAACCTGTTTCCTTTCTATAATTTTGTTTCCCTCGCAGTGAAGTAGTTTAATGTGTCAATGAACTTGGAGTGGAATGGCAGTTTTGATCAACTGAATGTTGATGATTGGCGCGGAATGTTTCGGAAGATTTTCGGAATATTTGACACCCAAGGCGAACTCAATAAACTGAACAACTGATAACCGAAATCAGGGGTGGATTAATTTTGCGTAATTTTTTAAACAAATTTAAAATTTATCGAAATTTGTATAGCGACCCCAATCATCGATTTAAAAGAATGTTGTTGATCCCATGGTGGGAAAATACACATCTACGGAAAAAAACCACATCGCAGTCTGCTGGTTTGACACACGATTATCAGTTGCATTTTTGTTCGACTTTACTGGCCATCGCCTGCGGTATTGTCATTGAACGTTGAGTTGTTTTTGACTTCGTTGCATGTTTCTCTATATCTCAAATCCCAAATTGATTCTTGACTCCACAATATATGCGGTGCAAATAGTTGGACTTGGGTGTAGGAAACAATGTTTAAATTCTTTTGGTTGATTTTCTTGAAAATTTTCCCAGATTTTGTTGGAGCCTAACTTTCAGAATCCTAACTTGATGCTTTGAGACTTTTTCCAGAACAATTATACCTGGCTTGATTTGGCGTCGGCACAATACGCCAAAACAACTCTCAATTTCGTAAAAGGGTATACATTTTACACTTTTGATTGTTATTTATATACATTTTTTTGAGAAATACATTAATCCGCCAAATTGCCCTGAGCTTAGGCCCAACAATATTAGGCGATTATGAATAGGGTCTTCAAAAAGACTGGTAAAACAGCTGAGAATATGCAGGAGTACAAAAAAGGCTAAGGCGTCCAAAATCTGTGACGAAACACTTGTCCGGAACTGAAAATTGTTCGATTAAAAATTCGCAAATTCGTGAAAGAATAATATTATTTTCACCCGGTGTTCACAATGTTCAAGTTCAATACCGTACAATAAAGAATCATGCATTGGTTTGAATAAAACATCATTTTTTGTATAATTTGGGAGAAAAATATGCGGATATTTTATTTTCGATACAGTCCTTAGGCGGACCGGTAGATTTGATGAGCTACCCTCCCGATAATGATCTTCAGCCCTCAAACTCATTAATTTGATCCATACTTTTAACAAAATTTACTAACAAAATGTCAAAAATGTACATGTAGGGCATGCATATAAAATTGCAAGGATTACCCATAAATATTTTGCAAATGATCCTTAAAAGGTTCAATCACTTTAAACTTGCAAAATAGACCCACAGAATGTAACATTTCTGCACTAACACATGCGCATATCATCCATAAATTATTGAAAATGTTCCATAAATAAATTGCCAATGACCTATAATAGTTTGTATAACAAACCATAATCTTCAAAAAATGATTCATAACAAACCAACTGTGCACTTAACATTATAGCTATGATCCTTGATGATCTTCTCGCAACTACGACACATATTTGTCAAAGAATTTAGTATGTACATAAAGAACTACTAGTTAAATTGAAAACTTGATCAAACTGTTATTTCAGAAAATTTTAGTTAAATTATACCCTATAACTATAAATAACATGCTCCGTTTTCGGAATCAGTCGTTTTCCTAGAATTTAACCTACGCTATGTTGTCGGAAACATTGACAGCTTTCTGCCGCCTTAGTTCATCTATCCTCAATGCGGCTCCATAAAAACTTCGCAATATTTCCTTAGCAGCAATATTTCATCCGGATAGCTGAAAGAACGGACATGCCACTAATTCTGAGTAGGAACCTCTGGATCAAAATTTCAAAAAAAAATAATGCCTCAACCTGGAAAAATGCAAGCATAATTTGTGGAATATACCGTATACTTTAGCGAACAAACCTAATATGCTATGTATCATATATATAATGGTTCATTATTCATTGTTTTATGGATCATTGGCAGTTTATTCGTGGAAAAATTTTAAATTCTTTATGGAACATGCGAATATATTTTATTGCACAGAGGTTATATTCTATGGATCAATCTTTACAAGTTTGAGAACAGATTATTGATTCTTATATGGATCATTTGCAATATGTTTCCGTTGGAATCTTACTTCCCCTATTTGTTTACAAAATCAGATACGTCTGTTTGAAAAAGTACTCGAGAAAAGTCGAAACCAAAAATAAAGCATGGCCACTTGGTAATGGAACAATCTCTTTGCTTATTACAGCACTTCTTGTCACCATGTCACCGTTTTGGAGACAGTAACCATGCAAGAGGAGCGTAGTAAAAAAAATCGTGCTCATTAACCAGGAAAATCCATGATGGTTCGCGTCCAAGCTGGCTAAAGTGTTGAATTTTAATAGAAATACCGTATGCGGCGTGCAGGAGAATCTTTAGGACGACTCGGAAGCCTCGAAGTAAACGACTGAGTAGAACTACCAACTGTCAGCCTCACGGGAAGGTCGTGAGGTTCACCTGAAGCAACCCTATGTCTGATCGCAATTGAAGTATGATGCCGCCCACAGTACAGTGCAGGGAATTCGTAATCATGAAGATATACAGGCATACTGCACCAGTAGGTAACACAATCGGTCACTGGTGCAGAATACCATAGCTTGAACCCGGAACCCGAAAGCTGTATGACAACCTACTAACCAAGTCCGGTGAATGCAAACTGATTGATGATGAAACCTATGTAAACGCCGACTAAATAATCGAAAATCTGAGCAACATGCGACGATCAGTGCATGTAACTGCACAATCGAATCGAAGAGGTCTTTGAGGTATCTTGGGTCAGCTGTCCTTATCAGTCACGTCGATTACGCCTGCAAGAAAGCCTCTATAGCTATATCGGCATTATCCCGCATGATGTCGAATAGCTTGGCGGTGCAAGGGAGTAAGCGTAAACTCCTGGCCAGTGTCGCCCTGTCTATACTCAAGTACGGCGGGCCGGCATGGACCACCGCCTTGAGTACCAAGAGCTACACTAGTAAGCCAGAGAGTACGCACAGGCTTATGTACCGAAGAGTGGTTAGTGCATACCAAAAGGTATCACGCGACGCGGTCTGCGTCATAGCGGGGCCAATAAGATGCCAATAAGCATTGTCATAAAAGAGGATGTAGAGTGCTCCGAACAACGTGGAACAAGAGTTATTCGGAGGCCCACTAGAACCGTATCCATGGTTAAGTGGCAAAGGGAATGGAACAACTCCACCAAAGGTCAGTGGACCCACTGACTAATCCCGGAATCAACCGGGCGGGTTGGTGGGCGACACGGTGAAATGAACTTCCACTTAACGCAGATATTGTCAGGCCACGGCTGTTTTAGACCATATCTGCACAAATATTGGCATGCACAGCCCTCCACATGCACCGAGTGCGCGGGAGCTGAGGAAACCGTGGATCCTGTGTTCTTCGCATGTCCTCGCTTCGACGGCGACCGGGACATCTGGGACGCGGTATGCGTAGCAGCCTCCCAGACTGTCCTTGATCTCCAAAAAATATGGCGAACGACCAACGGCATGTCACAGGGACCACCTAACTACTAAAGCCCTAAGTAGTTAGACATAGCCCCCTCCCCGAAGTAACACCGAAAGGTAGTTCCGGGAGGGTCCAGGGCATAAGGTATGGGTGGGTTTTTAGTGGGTCGAGGAGTTACCATCCTCATCCCCACACCCTCAGTTCTTCTGGTACAAGGACAACAGAGTCCAGTTTGTTCCGAAAACCCTCAATCCGCCCAATTGTCCCCAGTGTTAACTAAAGGTTGATGACTGCTTAGATAAAAAAATAGTGGCCTAAAATCACCAAAACTGTGAGCGAGACCATGGCTTGGTGGATCATATTAAGGGAAACGTGCAAGAACTCTCTCTTCTTTTTTTTTTTTTCTTAAAAAATAAAGAATATAGGGTGTCCCAGAAAGTATAAGCACGATTTTGATGCGCTTCTAGATGACGTTTGAGCAGGTGATCATTACTGTGTATCTTTGTTTACATTTTAATCTGTTACTCTGTGAGTCGCAAGTGGTGGTGCATTTATTTTTCATGAAGCATTTCCCAGGAAAAATGAAAACAGATCGTGCATAAGAGCTATAATTTTCCCAACGTTCTGCCGAGTCAGTTGGTGGACTTATAAGTTGTGAATATCGGAGTATTTCATAGCGCGATTCGAAAATATGGTGAAGAGTCTTTTTTCAGGACAAGAAAAAATCTGGACGTAAACCGGGCGCTGTGGACCAAAACCTAACCCGGAAAATCACTCAAGCTTTCGCCCGTATAGAGGGTACTTTCGTTCGAGATGTGGCCAAGAGTAACGTTGAACAAGCAAAGATACGAAATGGACTAACGACTTTCAAGTAGCAGTAGAAGCCAAAACGAAGTGAAAATCAAGGGCCCGTAAATTATACAATAAACTGCTGTAAGGAAAATCGGCATGCAAAATTATGGATGATGAACCCTTCCTTAGCTTCTTTAGCGGTAGAGGAGCAGCTACAAAGCAACACTATGCTAGAAGTGGCTGGGTTCGAATCCCGGTCTGGTCTAGGAATTTTTCGTTAAGGAAAATTTCTCGACTCCCTGGACATAGGGTATGACTGTACTTGCCACACAATCATACCAAAGTAAAAATGATATCTGGCCTCGAAAGCTCTCAATTAATAACTGTAGAAGTGCATTTAGAACACTAAGTTGAGAGCAAGCAATAAGCAAATTGTGAAGGCAATAAACTTGAAATGCTAAAATGAGATATAAATAATGAGAATGTTACGGGAAATTTGATTATAAAACGGGTGATCAGTACTACACGGCCTGTGCAGTTTAAACTATTGACGATCCCGATATGTCCATTTTTACCGAAAAATTCCGTAAAAAAGAATTGGTTTGCAAATTTTAGAGTGTGGTATCCTTTCAAATCCGTTTGTAATAACCGATACGATTAATGCTGATGTTTACGTTCGGGAATGCTTGGAGTGCGCCTGCTCCCCATGATCCGGAAACATAACTCAGTACTGTTTTAGCCGAATTTGGCAAGAGCAATTGAAGCTTTTTGGGCTCTGACAAAGACATATTTGCGCAAACACGTTAAGGCAGTGAATTCCTTCAAAGTTTTTGGAAGAGGCTGGAAAAAAAATGTATAAAAAATCATTGGCAAACAGTCTGTACTGAAGCTAACGAGCAGTGTTAGATCAAAAGTCTGCTCTTTGGCGTACGATGAGGGATGCCATATATAAAGATTTATCTGTAATCATTCAATTGTATTGTAGTTTTCGGATACATAATTCTGTATATACAGATTACAAATTTTTGGAAAAAAAAGTCAGATTTTACAGATTTTTGAAAATTTATATGGGCTACTTCTTTTCATATCTTATTCGAATACTTTGATTCTAAGGTTTAATGTCTGACATGGTTATTGTATTGCTAGCATAAGATACACTTCTTGTATAGTATTAAAAACAACAACAACAGAACCACCAAAGAACAAATTCCTGCCTCTTAAAACCGCCACATGTCAATTTTGGTTCCATTTGCTTGATTCGTTCTCGAGTTCTGCAGAAATTTGTGTTTCATGTGTATGGTTTTCAGAGGGAGGACGTGTCTCGAACCATCATTAGAACCTTTCCCGGCCCCAAAAACCCATGCATGCAAATTAACATAGCAGTAGTGATAGTTCTCATGTTTGGTTGAAATTGGTGTTACATTCGTATGGGAGCCCCCCTTTCCAGAAAGAGGAGGAGTCACGAATAACCATAACAACATTTTTTTGCCTCCAAAAACTCGCCCACGCCAAATTTGGTTCCATTTGTTTGATTAGTTCTTGAGTTATGTAGAAAAATTCTGATTCATTTGTATGAGAGCTATCCTTTCCTGATAGGGAGGGGTCTAAAACAGGGGGAGTAACATAGGAACATTTATTACCTCCAAAAACCTCCACATGACAAATTTGGTTCCATTTGCATGATTAAGCCTCGAATTATGCTGATATTTGGGTTTCATTTGTATGGGAGTCCCCATTTTCCAGAGGGGAGAGGGATCTCGAACTATCTTAAGACCTTTTCCCGGACCCAAAAACCACTGCAGACAAATTTACACCGCAATCAAGTAAGGTTGAAATTTCTGTTTGATTTGTATGGGCGCCCCCGTTTACAGAAGGAGGAGGGATCTCGAATAACCATAAGAACATTTTTTGCCTCAAAAAACTCGCTCATGTCAAATTTGGTTCCATTTGCTTGATTTTATATAATGATGATGGTCCCGCCCTTACCCCTACAAAGGTTTGAGCTAGACGATTTTATCTCTAAGATAATTAATTTGGTAACAATTCAAACCAGTTATGCAAAAAAAACGAACTGATTTCATCTACAGATATAAATTTCTTCAAAAGTATCCATTTGCTTCACAGCGACATAATTGTGAAAAGCTTTGATGTTAACCACAAAAGTTCGCAAGTATTCCCAGCGATCAGGAAATTCTGTTGCAATTCAGATCACAGAATCCAGTTAAAGGACATTATCAAAAGACAAGCCAATATCCGATCCTGCCCGCTACAAGTCAGAGGTTCCAACACTAATGGAACCGCCACCTTAGTTTTGGGCTGACCAAGGATATCCCCAATCAGGGAGATCGAGAAAATTTCCAAACCGAAAAAAAATATGCAGAAACTTGTTTTTCATGGGAGCCTCCCTTTCTAGAGGCGCGCGGGGTCTCAAACCACCATGAAAACATTTCTCGCCTGCATTACCCTCCATATACTAAATTTGTTTCCATTTGCTTAATTAGCTCTCGACTTATGCAGAAATTTGTGTTTCATTTGTATGGAAGCCCCCCCCCCCTTCCCATTTAGAAAGGAAAGGGGTCTCAAGTTACCACAGAAACATTTTTTACGTTCATAATCCTTTACCTGCTAAATTTGGTTCCATTTGCTTGATTTGTTTTCGAGTTTTGCAGAAATTTGTACTTCATTGGTATGGAAGCCCCCCTCTTCCAAAGAGAGGAGGGGTTTCGAACCACCATAGAAACTTTTTTGCCTTAAAAACCTCCACCTGCCCAATTTGCTTCCATCTGCTTTATGATATCCAAGAATTATGCAGAAATGTGTGTTTCATTTGCATGCAACCACACCTGCCCCCCCCACCATTCAGAAAGCGGAGAGGTCTGAGTCACCTCAGAGACATTTCTTGGCTTCAAAAATCTCCACCTGTCAAACTTGTTTCCATTTGCTTGATTACTTCTCAAGTTCTGCAGAAACTTGTGATTCATTTGTATGAGAACCCCCCCTTTCTGAATGGAGATTATTGAATGGAGATTATTGAAGTGTATATTTTAGACACAGCTTCTGTGTAAACAAAAACCAATGAGCAATAAGCAGGTATGGAGTGTGGTTCAATAAGTGCGGAAAAGATTTTAATCGCGGAAAGTAGGTTAAGGGGATGTAATGTTAGCCTAGCTCCTTCTAAAATTTTCAATGGAAATGTATGAGTTTCGGTTGTACATTTTACAAATGGCTAATCTGAACACAAACCAGAGGAACAAAACCCGTGCAGAGTGAATTATTATGTTTTCATTATCGAAGGGCCGATTTTCAATTGGACGACGTTCCGGTGAATTTGGTGGGTTCATATCCTTTGGCACAAAATTGACTCCGTTGGATCGGTACCACTCCAATACGTTTCGAGCGTAGTGGCAGGATGCTAGATCAGGCCAAAACAGAGTTGATCCTTTGTGCTTGTTAATGAATGGCAAGAGACGCTTCTTAAGGCACTCTTCCGTGTAAATCGCACCGTTTATTGTTCCGGAAGTGATGAAGGGAGCACTTATTTCACCACATCCGCAAATCGTCTGCCAGATTAGAAACTTCTTTGCAAATTTCGATAGTTTCTTCTTTCGAACATCCTCCGGAACATCGAACTTCGACTTGGCAACGAAATATTCTTGCCCAGGAAGTTGACGGAAGTCGGCCTTGACGTATGTTTCGTCATCCATCACGATGCAACCGGATTTGGTGAGCAGCTTCGTGGAAACTTCCGGGCGCGGGTTTTCGCAGTGATGTTTTGTTTTTCATTCCGGTTTGGGGTTTTTTGCACTTTGTAAACATGTAACCCAGCACGCTTCATGGTTTTCTGCACAAAACCGACTGACACCTTAGACTTTTTAGCGACATCTCGAATTGACATGTTTGGACGGTTCTTGAATTGTTGTACGACTTTCCTGGCCATTTTACTGTCCATTGGACCACTTTTACGACCACTCCCTTCCTTCCTTTGGACACTCAGACGCTCCTTGAAGGTTCTTATTACACGAGACACAGTTGTATTTGCAATTCCAAGCCTTTTAACAATCCACCGGTGGGACGCCCCTGGTTTTTGCTTGTGAGTGCACCAAATTTTCTCACGGACAATTTCTTGTTTCGACGACATGACTGGAACTACTGAATGTATAACTATGAAACTTGGCAGATGTAAATAATACACTATGGATAAGATCTACTCACATTTCTAGGTTTTTTACTCATACGATTCAAAAGTTACAGAAGATTTTCTGTGTGCCATTTTTATCGAATACACCCTTTAGACCGACATTCAATCCATATCATTCGAAAGTTTCTAACATTATAAAATAAGTGGTGTAGCTTTTCATGGTACATACTGCCAAATCTCTTATTCAACATATGTTAGCAAGTGTTTAATTAGCTAAATATCGCTTACAGCTATAATACTTCATGAGTTATAATAAAAAATGTAATCGTTCGTTGCATATTAGGCTGAGTTACGAGACACATACTCTACTTGGTTCAAATGCGATGCACGCAAAGTTATTTTTTAACCAGTATACGGGAATCAAACAGTGGTTAAATGAACAATACAGATTTTCATACAGATTTTCAACAGTAGGATGTAAAAATACAGATTGACCATGAAAAAAATGTGGCAACACTGCGTACGATTAAATAGATATCGGAAATGTCACCTTGAACTGTAGAGAAATATTGTAGAGTAGATAAAAGTGCAAGAAAACTCAATTAATTCAAAAACCGAGCTCACAGTGTTATTTACAAATCGTGATCAGACTTCCTGGGACACCCTATAGTTTGCGTAGATTTTTTTATTTCTCAAATTTTCCCTAACAAATAACTCAAAGACTTATGATTTGGCCCTGCTGAAACGGTCACCTTAAGACAAACCCGTTTTCAAATCCGTTGATTTAAATGCAAAATAGACCCAGATGAATTTGTTCCATTACAAAGTGGGCCATGCTTTAGAGGCTTCATGCTGCACGGTTGGGTTTTATTTTTTAAATGCACGATTTAAAAAAATACGTCATGTTTAAGTGGACTAAATTTTGATCGTACATCCTTTACTGTGTGATTGGCAAAATGTGTGTTCTTACACTAAAAACTCAACTGTGCCATCTTGATCATTCAAACTAATCCATTTTTTCTCTCATCTTTTTTCAGAATCTCTGTAGTTTTGATTACTGATAGCGAAAATAAAAAAATCGATTCCATCCGACTCAGCAAAAGTGACTCAGTTTCCCAGTTTAAAACGGAGAAAATACAGTAATCACCGCTGTTGATTTAGTTGACTTTTCTTTGGAAACAAAAGAAACCAATCTCAAATAAATCCAGCGTGAAAATCGGTGTCATCAATCAGCTGGAAGAACACAGACGAACAGTATTTAGTAATACGACAAACTTGTCAATTGGCTTTGCTTCGTTGGCAACAGTGACGGTGTACAAGTGACGACAAAGCAATCAAATACAAACATTTGCAGTGAATGTATCAAAACATTGAAGCAACCGTAACTGGTTGTTGACTGCGACCGACGGAATCCAAACGGTGGTGAACCAACCCCCCCCCCCCCCCCCTACCCCAAGGTAACGTGCGTGCGGCAGAATTCTCGAAACTCGGTACGCTTCATCGCTACCAAGTGGCCGCAAGAAACAACTTACGCAGCTTGTGGTGGGTAGGAGTCTCGCGCTTCGCTGCACATACCTTTGAACACAACAATGGCCGCTCAATGGGCGATTTGACCACACAAGCGGGTATTGAAGTCTTTGCGAAACTTTTTCTTTCTGACGCCTCCCCTTCGGTCAAGTGTTGCAAGCCTTCTGACGCGCACGGAAAATCGAAAGTGAAACGATCCAAGTTCTGAACGGGGCGTTTATCGATTAGTTAGTGAAAAATTCGAAACGAAGTGGATAGTTTATACTGCGGGAAAAGTGAAAATCTTCCTTTAGTGAATGTATGGATTTGAGCACTAATTGCAGCCAAATGAAAGCAGAATACTTGCAGCCGTTCGACCCAAGCCGAGGAAAAGCAGCAGTAGTTAGTGAATAGTTAATCAGCTTTGAACAAATCTCAATTCCGAAACAAAAGGCCTCCGCCACCCCACCACCTTCGAGTGATAAAATTTTATGGCTAATTGATCGTTTTCCCCGGGTGGACTACAAGAGGCGCTTCGCCATTCATTTATTCATCCGTCGAACGATCGGCATGTTGTTTTGGATGTGAGCTGAGAAGAAAAAGGAAAATTTCCGTAAGCCAGTTAGCGGAGGAAAAAAAGGCGCAAACGGCAACCAGTGCTTGCCCGCGTGATCGAGCGACTACAATCAGCAGTCGGAAGACGGAGAGGAAGAAGAAAAAGAAGAAGAAAACAGCAAATGAAAAATTCACAAAACGAAGAAAATTGTAGAGTGCGATAAAAAAAAATAGCGAAACATACCAGAAACCTTGGCAAATCATCCAAAAGTGAAACAACTAAAAGCAACAACATCTAAAGGAAAATTCGAATCCACAAGTTGAGTGAAGCTAATATACAAGCTCGGTGTGAGGCATCTGTCAGTTTTTCTGATTGTTGCGTGTGGAAGTGGAAGTGCAATCTTTTTTTTTTTGGTTTTGTTTCATCATCATTACTGCCATTATCAGTGCTGCTATCGGTGGTGAAAAATTACACTTGGAGAAAAACTTTCGGATTTGAATGCACGCATACTCGAAGAAACGGGCGGAAAATTGCGTGCTGCATGAGAAGAATATGCAGTAGTAGCGGAGGAAGAAGCAACAAGAAGGCGAAAGACCAACGACGAAGACGTGAACTTTTACGTGAACTCATTGCAAATGGTAATTATACATACGTTTGTTGTTTTTTTTCTTCTTCTCTAGCTCGGTACGAAATCATTTGAAAATTTACTTTTCCGATGTTGTGAGGGACTGGTGGGTTGATGGTTAAAAGGGGCCTATTATTAGTAATAATAACAGAAGGGAGACGGTTGCCGCGCGGATTGATGATGAGCACGGTTTGGAGCGCGACGGGCATTTCCCAAAGAGTGGGGGTGTGTACGAAAGCCAAGTCAACATAAAAAGCTTGCAGATTCGTTAATAAGGGGTTGAAATGTTGGCGATTTGGATGATTGCCTACGGCTCGAGACGGGTTGAGGCGCATTTGATAATTACTAATTTTCTATTAACATGAGCTGTCAATTTCTAAATTTGATCGGCGTCGAATTATTTGAGGCTCACGAGTAGTCGGATGCAGTGGGTTGGAAAAAAGTGGATATTGTGGAACTTTTCACAGTGCTCAAATTGTTTTACTGCCTAATTATTTACCAATTCAAGTTGATCAGTAGAAACATAATAATGAGGTTTGTTTTTTGATTTTAAGGCAAGTTTGAACCCCAGCAACCAAACGTTTCGATAAAAGGGTAATTTTTAACCTAATCAAATTCTCCATTATTACATTATTACATTATTTTTACTAATTAACCGAGCTTTCAAGTTCGCTTTCCAAGGTTAAGCTTCTAACAGCATGCATACCAATTTTCAAAAAAAAAATCCTGAAGATTCGTTGAAATAGCTGAAGGGAATTGTATTCAGTTAAAATAGAAACACATATTATTTCAACGCAGCAAACAACAAAAATGTTCTTATGAAGGTTTCACCTTCAAATTTCCATAAACACTGCTGTATTTTGGAATGAAAATTGATTAAATTTTGAATACATTTTGATCGGAATAATTTGTTTCGCTTCATTTTTTTTGAAGTGCAGTAAATGACCTTCGTTTTGAGTAGTCAAAATTTTTATTGCATTAACATGCACTTTTAAAAATATCATGGAAATTTAGTTGAAGTCCTCGGTTACACATATAAAAAAGTTAGAAAAAAAAGTGTGGCAGTTCTTAGGACATACCATAAAAACAGAAAATTTCGAAAACATAAGTTAAGGAACGCAATACGACATGTTTCAAATGTGGCTAGTGTTAATGGGAATACAATTGCTTCATGATGCTAGTTTTGATCCCAAGGAACTAGTTCCTGAAGCCGTCAAAAAAATTCAAGATGCGGTAATCAAACTAAATAAAAACAACAGCTTCTACAAGGCCATAGATTATAGTCCTAAAAATAAGCTCCTCCTTATCCAGTGGGGTTCATTTAATATATATATAAAAACTAGCTGACCCCGGTGCGAGCCTGCAACTAAAAGAATGAACAATGGTTGTTTTTTTGGAAAGAGTATTTTTTTGACTAAGAAGGGATTCAAGCTTCTATCAGAACATTCTTCTCACCCGAGAAATACACAGTTTGTGTTTGATTTATCTGGATAATTCTCATGTTTGGTTGAAATTTATGTTTGGAATCTCCATAGAAACATTCAACATTCAAAAAACCCCACACGCTAATTTTGTTTCCATTTGCCCCCCCTTCTGAAAGGGGAGGGGTCTCAAGTCAACATAGAACCATTTTTTGTCTTCAAAAGCCACCACATACTAAATTTGATTCCATTTACTTGATTAGTTCTCGAATCAAAAACTCACACATGCTAAATTTGTTTCTTTTTGCTACACAGAAAAAAATAATTGATTTTAACAAACGCGTTTAATTTCCCCTCGTTGAATTCTAAGCCAACGGAGGCGTAAACCACGAAATTGTTTGGAATTTTTCATGTGCCATACAACTATTTTAACATTCTTCCATACAACAAGCTAGATTTAGGCGCTATACGGTCTGTATTTACAATGAAATATCCCATTGGTTTTCGTGCCAAATTCCAGCATTGCCTTTATGTGCATTATGTAGATAACGCAGAAAATTACTAACTGCTTTTTGTCTGTGTAGATTAATTCTCGAGTTATGTAGAAATTAATGTTGTTTATGGGGGGGGAGCACGCCAACCCTTTTTTTTAAAAAAAAAAAAAAAAAAAAAAGATTGAAGATTGAAGATGGTGATCAGGTTTGATCCAG